>APFE031732929.1:32664-42915 GCA_000404065.3 Pinus taeda
CTCAATCAAAGGGATAACTGTTGCATGTCTTCACATAGACTTCATGTTTGATTTTCTCCAACTAATTAACTCAAGATGAATTAATTAATTATTTTTGAAATAGCTGCTAAGATCAAATTCGAATTTTAATTCTCATTTTTAGTTTAGGGACTAACTAAAATTGGAATGTATCCCGAAATGCTATTTATAACAATGTTATTTTTAGCGCTTCTATATTTAGCATTTCTTGTTTCTATTTTCAACACCCCTCTCAGCAAGAAAGGAATTATCTGTCACCCCAATCTTGTCTCTGTGGAACTCTAATTTTCATTTTGGCAATGCCTTAGTTAAGATATCTGCATCCTGCTCCTCAGTCAAAACATATAGCAACAACATGATCCTCTTCACCACACAGTCTCGAAGATGATGATATTGGATATTGATGTGCTTGGACCTATCATTAAATACTGTATTCTTAGAGAGTTTGATACAACTCTGATTATCACAATAGATCATATTTGGATCCATCCTCTGATCAAACAATCCAACTAGAATTTTCTGCATCCAAATGGCCTCACATGTTTCTTGACTGGCATCCATGTATTCAGTCTCTGCTGAGCTAAGTGAAACTGACTTTGTTTCCTACTGTACCAAGAAACTGCAGCTAAACCAAGGTTGAAAATTCCTCCTGAAGTGCTCTTCCGATCTTATGGACTCCCTGCTCAATATGAATTTGTGAAGCCCTAAAGCTTCACTCCCTCTGTCTATCTATACCATAATCCATACTGAGATGTGCCTCTAAGGTATCTCAGCACATGCTTCACTATCTTCCAAAACAACTTGGTAGGCTAAACCATAGCTTGACTCAGCTGGTTCATCGCAAAGCACAAATCTGGTCATGTGTTCACTAAATACATCAATGAATCCACAAGATGTCGATAAACAGTAGCATCTACTACCTCACCTGAAGTAGCATCCTCCTTCCTCCAGTTACCTGCTAGAGGAGTCTACATGGGCTTGCACTTCTCCATGTGGAATCTCCTGAGTATCTCATTGGCATACTTGCCTTGAGATACAAACACATCCCCATCCTTCTGCCACACTTCCATGCCTAGAAAGTAGTGCATGAGACCCATGTCTTTCATCTCGAACTCTCTTGCAAGGTCCTCCTTGCAATACTTGATCAACTAATCATCACCTATCAATATCAGATCATCAAAATTAATAACAATGATTAATGGCTTACCTTCTACCATGATGTGGTAAAGGTTCGCATCTGCTTCACTCTTTGTGAAGCCCAACCTGGTGAAATAACTATCAATCCTAGTGTACCAAGCACAAGGTGCTTGCTTCAACCCATACAAAGCTCTCTTGAATTGGCACACATGCGACTCATGATCGAAGGTCTAAAATCCTTCCTGCTGCTCTATGTACACCTCTTCCTCAGTCTTGCCATTGAGGAACGCAGTCTTCACATCCATCTGATGGATCTTCTAACCCATCTGTGTTGATAGTGCCAACATCGATCTAATAGATGAGTACCTTGCTATAGGAGAAAATGTCTCATCATAGTCGATCCCCTCGACCTGTGAGAAACCACAAGCAACAAACGTTGCGTTATGTTTCTCCACATTGCCATCAATTTCTTGCTTCACCTTGTAAAGCCATCGGGAACTCACCACTGACTTGTCCTCCGGTCTTGCGACAACATCCCAAACACTATTCCGAACTATGGAGTCATACTTCTCCACCATAGCATCAACCCAGATTAGTTGTTGCACTGCTTCCTCTAAATAAGATGGTTTGGTCTCTATACATTCCCCAACTAGGGCCATGTAACCAATGTACCGATCAGGTGACCTACTATGTCTACACTAAGAAGATGGTTGTCCCGCATTCTCTCTTGCATCCATCACCAATATGTCAGCTTCCCTTGAGTGTTTCTACCCATCTCTGGAAGACTCTGCATGAGTGGATGTCTCAACTCCTGGATCCTCTGCATGCGGCTACTCTGCATCAATTTGAGGCTCCTCCTCCCTAGGAACCAAAATTTCCTCCTCTGCATGCAACTTGAGCTCCCTCTCAAGGGAAACTCATATGGCCTTCTCCTCATCAAACTTCAGAACTCTGTGTACCACTGTCCTCTGACTAGTAGGCAAGAACACCTGATAGTTGTGGGGTGTATCAATGTACCCCACAAGTATCCCAATCTCAGTTGTTGGTTCTAGCTTCTTCTGGGCATCTTTGGTCACATGGCAATAAACCGATGATCCAAAGATCCTGAAGTGACTCACATCTGGTCCCTTCCTGGAGAAGGCCTCCACTGGTGTCTTCATCCCCAATATACAATGCGGGCTTCTATTCTGCAAGTATACTACTGTATTCCATGCCTCAGCCCACAAATGAAGTGGTAGGCCTTGGTCATGCAGCATCACTTGAGCTACTCCCACAATCGTTCTATTCTTCATTTCAGCCACCCCATTCTGTTGTGGGTTATGGGGTGTCGTCAACTCCCCTTTAATTCCTTTTGCTACACAGAAGTCCTTAAACTGTTGAGAGACATACTCTCCACCATTGTCACTTCGCATGGCCCTTATTTTATTTCTAGATTCTTTCTCCCAAGGCTTTGAACTCACAAAACCTTGAGAAGGTTTGATCCTTCTTCTGCATGAAGTAGATCCAACATCTATGAGAAAAATCATTAATAAAAATAACATAGTACCTTTGTTTAGCGATGGAGGCTGTCGATAATGGTCCACACACATCTGTATGAACTCGCTCCAGGATTGCTCCAGCTCGAGTGTCTCAATTTGAAAAGGAAGATTTTGCATACTTACCCAAGGTAAAACCTTCGCATATATCCACTTGCTCTAGTTTACCCTTGGGAAGTCTGGTAGAAATCTGTTGCATGATCTTTAAGGCCCCATGGTGCAAGTGGCCCAATCTTCTATGCCATAGCTCACGAATATCTTGGCTCTACACCAACTCTTCTTTGGAACTCAATGCAGCATAGTCATCTACCTCCAGCTTGTAGAGATTCTTTACTCGAATCCCAATCCTCTTGGTCTGTCTAGTGCCAATGTGCCTCAGGAATGCCTTTCCTTCACTAAAGACTACATCATAGCCTTTGTCTTCCAACGTTGCGATGAACACCAAGTTCTTCTTCAGACCAGGCACATACTTTACATTAGTCAAGGTGAGAGGAGGTCCATGCTCCCTCTGAAACACAACCATGCCTTCACCTGAAACATGGTACTTTCCATCATCACCCATCTCTATGTGCATCTGGAGGTCCTTCTCCTCCAAGGCACTGAATAGACTCTTGTTGCTAGTCATGTGGAATGAGGCTCCACTGTCCAGGTACCAAAAACAACCCACCATCGATGAAACCATACATGCAATGAGGGTGAAATCCAATTCGAACTGTCAGGCCAGTGCCTCACCATTTGATCCTTTCGAGGATCCCTTCTTGGATTTCTTCTGGGGACAATTTGTAGCATAACGGCCCATCTCATGAAAATGAAAGCATCGCACTTTTGATTTGTCAATCTTCTTCCCACCATGGGAAGAACTCGATTTGGAATGGGATGCCTTCCCTTTCCATTTACTCGCCTTAGTCTCTAAGGCTAGATTTTCTTCATCATCATTCTTTGATGAAGAACCATCTCTAGTGCTTCTCCTTATCTCCTCATGCATCAGATCTGACCACATTCGTTCCCAATCTGGCAGTTTCTCTCTTCCATTTATTGAGTCTTGGTAGCTATGCCAACCCTTAAGAAGACCGAGGAGAGCAAGACTCACCATGTCATCATTTGCTATCATGATTCCTACACTTCCAAGCTCATCCCTGCAGGTGGTGAGCTTGTTCAGATATGTAGAGATATTGCCACCCTTTTCAAACTTGATTTTTTGAAGCTTGCCTTTTAGCGCCAGCTTCCTCTGATCATTATTGTTTTGATATAGATCCTTCAATGTTTTCCACATTGAAAACGATGTCTCCTTCCCATGGAGACTCGATAAAATGTGTTCTCGAACTCCCTCCAGAAGAATCCTTCTCGTTCTAGCCAAGCATTTCTTCCATTCCGCCAATTCTTGGGCATTAGAAACTACTGGCTTGGGGACTTCTTGATCAATGAAGTCCTTCAAACCATTGTCCTCTAATACCGCTTCCATGCAATCCTTCCAAGCTATATAATTCAAGCTGCCATCTGGGGCATACTCGAGTCTCAAACTGTTGAACGCCATTGGTGAAATTTGAGATGTGATAAGAATTCAATTTCTATATTCAAGAACTTCAAACTTCTCCCTTCTTGTATATTGTTCTCTGCTTTGATCACCTTTGCTCCGATACAATGTAGAATTTCTCACTGTAGATCACCTGATAATGCAATATACTAAAGAAAAATATTTGATCTACTTCTACAAACAAACTTGCAGAAGCTTAATCAATTTTGAGCAAGATAAAAAAGAAAACATATAATAGAGAATGAGAAATCAATTGCACCTGAACATATAAGAATACTCTAGGGAAAGCCTCAGCTAAAACCCCATTGTCTGTATTATCATACAAGTGGAAATATCTCAGGATTAAACAAAGCTTTAGCTCACAATCTATCCAGCGCTCAATACAATCCCTCAATGCTACTCATAGACTGAATAGACACAACATATGCCTTCCCTTAGTCCTCCAAGCCTCCTATTTCCTTATGCAATTTCTACTAGGTTCTCTAGCTGCAACTTGTGTGAATTCACCTCTCACACAACTCACCAAACTCATAAATAATTGTGCAATCCTCAAGGGATGAATTTCTTCTGCATGTAAGAGATATCCTTAATGGAATATTCCTGTAATTGATAGTACAATGTCCCATCCTCTGATCTCAATTGGGTCTCTGACTGAACTGACATGCATGAGTTATTTATGAGAGAATATTTAGTTATCTGAAGTACACTAGTTACATGCATGCATGCATTAACTAACTGAACTCATAATCAGTTCCAAAAACTGTTGGAACTAATCTAACTATGCTTAACTCAGTTAACTGAGCTAACTAATTACAACTCAAAGTACAACTCGTCCTGATCTCCTTAATTAATGGATAACTTCCTCAATCATAGGGATAATTGTTGCATGTCTTCACATAGACTTCATGTTTGATTTTCTCCAACTAATTAACTCATGATGAATTAATTAATTATTTTTCAAATAGTTGCTAAGATCAAATTCAAATTTTAATTCTCAATTTTAGTTCAAGGAATAACTAAAATTGGAATGTATCCCAAAATGCTATTTATAGCAATGATGTTTTTAGCACTTCTATATTTAGCATTTCTTGTTGTTATTTTCAACAAGTGATTTCCTCCACCACCTTATACAACATCCCTCACCATAATTCCTTGTCATGTTAAACTTTACCATCATTATTTTTGCCACTTCCACCAACCAATGCTCATTATTGATCAACATGTTGTAAATGTGTGATCATTCAATATAGTTCCTCCCTAATATTCCCATAAAAAATACTCGATATGATTTCCTTAACTACAACTATGACTTTTCATTCAATTTGTCTTCCCATACTAAATTCGAGCATCTCACTTCGTCACTGGCAGAGAATCATTGAAATGTGGAGTACCTTGATGCTACTCCACTATAGTGATATGGGAAATTTAGGACTAGTGAGGCAAGATCCCCTATAAATTATATTCTTGGAATCATATCCTAAATAGAATGCATGTAAACCAATGTTGATATATGTTGGATGGATTCCATTAAACTAGATATTTTATGGGTATGGCAATGTTTTCATCTGAAGATTTTGTGGGTATGAAAATTGTGTCTCCTAGGCTTTTGAAGAAGGATCTGATGGACAAATTTCTCATATTGGAGATATTTTCATGGCCATTTCATAGGAGTTAGTGGCCCGAGCCACTAGACTCCCCCAAATCGACAATCAATGGTTTAAAATTAGTAGATCAAGAAGGGCATGTGGAGATGATTCTTGCACTCAAAAGACTTGAATCCAAACTGGGGAAAATGGGTCTCAAGGTCATTTATCATTGACAACTCGTGGAAGCCTCTATTCATCATACAAAAGTATATCACATGTGAAAGAAGGTATGATATAATCCTTCTCTACCATATCTTATTCTTACTACATTTTGAAGTAGGTGAACTTGTCAATTTCCCTTTCTATTTGCAAAATATTCTTAGTCGTAAGGAAAAAAGAGTGCAACAAGACCCTAGAAATGTGAATAGTAGCCTATACTATCATGAGTTAATAAAGATATTAATTCTATAGAAACTCAAGAAAAGGAAAGGTACATGGGAATCTTTTCTTGACATAAATCTGTTCAATGCTTAACCCTAATTTCCAAGGGAATGACCTAGAGAACTTAACAGAGAAATAGTTGATGAAGGTGGTAACAAAAAATGATTTGACCAAGAGGAGAAAATAAATAGTGATGAAAGCATGTTTCAAATCCAATAATGTGGGGAAAGCCCCTAGAATATTGGTAGAGTGAGAAAGCAACCCGTTGTCAATAGAAGGGTTACTAGAAGTATGGAAAAAAGAGGGTCAATACAGTAGAGTGAGGAGGCCTCCTTTCCCCCTCTAAATCATCTTATAAAACCCTCACCCTATCTTCATCCTCGAAATTCCAAACAAGCCATACGTCCTGAGCCTTCCAAAGAAGCTACATTTAACACTATGCCTATTACATTCACCAAGGACAAACAAAAATAAACCATAACTTCTTAATCCAAATGACATGGAACCAAATATTTCAAATCTAAGATTTTTTATATCCATCCTCAAGACATTGTCGATCCATCTACTCCCAGTTGAGTTTGAGAACACCAATCATTAATATGAGTAGCCTATACCAATTGCCTCGTCCATTGTCCCAAGTGGGATTTCATTTGTAGAGTTGAGAAACAAATACAATAAAATTTCAAAACTTAAGGCCATCGTTAAAGAGTTCAAAGTGTTGCATCATTATATCAAGAATATGAGCTCTATGCTCAAAAGTAAAAATGCTTAGCTATAAGAATAAATTGCAAGTTGGTCATGAAGAATAAGAAAATGTACAAATTGGAAAAGAAATGGTGCAAAAGAAACCTCTATCTGGCCATTCATAGCAAAGCATTGGAAAAGAAGTCGAAAGTAGAAAGAAAGAAGAATGGGGCCAATGTGAATATCTCCACTCGTACCCACTAACTTAGCAAAATTATAATATTTTTCATCAATTTTATGTTTTAACCCCACATGATCGAAATCCTACCAAGTTGACAATTTGTATTTTGTTGCATGAGGACATGCAATAACTTCAACATAGGGGAGATTCCATGGCTTGAAATTGACATGGTTTTACTACCAGTCTTCCTCCTTTTTGACGTCATATAACACGCAGTTTGATTAAGTAATGCCAATTTTGGATGAAATGATTTTAATGGGGTAATTTTAGCTTTATATAACAATGTTTTGACATAGTTTCCCATGATTAGAACCACCATAAATCCATCTTAGCTCCAAATCTAACAATGTTTTGACATAGTTTCCCATGCTTAGAACCACCATAAATCCATATTAGCTCCAAATCTATCAAACACCAATATAGATCAAATCCTTTAAAATAAAACCCTTTTTTCAAGTTTCACGCAAAAAAAAAAAATTACACCTTAAGTGTTTTGATTCTTCATAACACTTCATAGATTTGAAGTTAAGGTAAATCTAGCTAATAAATACCAAATTTCCCTCTTTTAAACCATATTCATCTTAAAATCTATTACCTTTATTATTTAATATTAATGAAAAACATTAGAAAATAATCCTATAATAACAATATCTTTATTTAATAATCTCATTGTATCATCTTTTATCGATTAATCTTCTTTACTTATTTTTTAAAGTCATAACTATGAAAGATTATATTAATCAAAATGTGTGCCTGAATGCATAATGTTGAAAATGCAACAAGATGATGGAGCTTAGTGAAAAGAAGTCGCCTTCACTAAGTGGTCCCACAGGCTATTTTTGGCGCAAAGTCTATTTTTAGACATATGGATCATGGTCTATGAGTTGTAGGATGCTATTTATGGATGATTGGTCATGTTGGTAAAAAATAGATCGACCTCTATTTTTAGACATATGAGTGGAGTCTATTTTTAGACTGCCAGTCTAAAAATAGAACAATTGAATATTATTAGATCTTAATAATATTTGGACTATAAACATTATCTTATCCTCTTGCAGCACTTCAGTTCGAGCTAGGATGTGGCACATGCAACTGCCAGAAGGAAATACACTTTTCTTATGGGTTAGTTGAGCTATTGCATGAAGGACTTTAGTTAGAACTTGAGTGATTGAGTTTTGGTGGAGTTGATTGAGGAGTTGATGGATTTGTGTTCAATTTGACTTAGTTGAACTAGTTGTGTTTAGTCTAACTAACAAATACACTAGTGATGAGTGGTGTGAATTAATTATTAATTAATTCACTAATTATTAACTCATAATCAACTAAAGAATACATTAGTTACTCAGTGCATGGACAGTTCAGTGGAGACAAGTGTTAGAGGTGAGTGAAAGGGAAAGACAGCTATCAGTTGTGACTATAGTTGTGCATGAGATTTGCACAATCAGTGGATTGAGATTGCAATGAGGATTTCATAGTGCAACACAAGGGAAATACGAGTTTGAATCAGCCATTCTCATCTATTCTCATGCAAGATTGCACAATGGAGGCAGGCAAGCAGCGGTGGAGATTTGAACCTGCGATTGATTCAGATTTGAGCTAGTTTGTGTGTAACAGGTGGAGATAGTACTGAGTACTTGCGAGGAGTATTGTACTATGTATTGTTACATTTTCTCAATCAATATAATATATAAATAGTTGCAGGTTTTCATCTGTATGCTTTCCCTGTGCTATACTATGTTGATATGTGCGATTGATATTTCAATGTGCGCATGCGATTGTTTCTTAATTCCGAAAAATTGATGATCAATGGTAGAGGAGGTTATGTATTATGCATGCATTCCGCAATAGTGTATAATCAGGATAATCTTTGTGAATAAGTGTTATATTATTCAAAAGTTCGACATGGTATCAGAGCTAGCTGATTTGTAGAAAAATTTCTACATGATATCAGAGCGAAGTTGATCATCAGATCTATTATTCAGAAAGTGTTTACATTTTATTTCTTCAGGCAGAGTCTGTAATCAGGCCAGGTAGCCTCTGGATTCAACCTTCTTTTGCAAGGTGAGATATCCGGTGAATGCCCATATAGTCAATCTCTGTACAAAAAATACTTTGTTCTCACGAATTTTAGATCAGAAGCGGTTGAGTTTTGAGCTGGTGGAATTCGAATTTGCAGCAGTGTTTTCTTGGTGTCAAAGTTGAAATGTCTTTCAACGGATTGCGATTGGAGTATGCCCTTGAAGGCAAATCGAATTATATTGCATGGAAAGACATGATGGAGACAATGTTAGATGACAATGGGTTGAAGGAGTTCATAGATGCTGATGTCCCAAAGCCTACTGATGTTGCTCATGTTGAGGCTTGTCAAAAGAAGACAACAAAGTGTCAAAGGATTATGTTGGAGGGCGTGAAGGATCACATTGTATCCAACCTCCATGGAAAGGCTTCTCCATACTTGATGTGGAAAGCATTGACAGACTTATTCCAAAGCAAGAGCAACCAGAGGAAGTTGGCACTCAAGGACAAACTCATAAACATTAAGTGTGAGAATGGAGACAGTATGCCCAAGTATCTCATGAAGTTCACCCAATGCCAGGATGAGCTGGGAAGTGTGGGGGTGATTGTCGATGATGAGGACTTGGTGAGCTTGGCTCTCCTTGGTCTTCCGAAGAGTTGTCATTCCTGTCAAGACTCTGTCAATGGTCAGGAGAAATTGCCAGGATTGGAGAGACTTTGGTCGGATCTTGTGCAAGAGGAGATCAGGCGGAATACCAAGGACGGATCTTCATCAAAGGCATCTGATGAAGAAAATTGCACTTTGGCTACCAAAGCAAAGAAGGGGAAGAACAAGAAAGCTTCTCATTCCGGCGCAAAAGGAAAGAAGTAGGACATGTCCAAGGTGAAGTGCTTTCACCGTCACCAGCACGGACATTATGCCACAAATTGTCTGCAAAAGAAGAAAAATAAGCAAGCTGCTGGATCTGCAGCGGGAGAGGCCTTAGCCTCGCAGTTTGAGCTAGATTTTTCGTTGATCGCATGCTTGGTATCAAGTGTGATGGGATCGGTATGGTTCTT
>APFE031732929.1:50628-62530 GCA_000404065.3 Pinus taeda
ATAATGTAAGGGCACAATAATAACAATAGTGGGCTTCTATGGGGCACAATAGTAACAATATGGGCACTACATGGGTACATCAATATGATAAGTGGGTTGTACTAATAACAATAAGGGGTTACACTAGTAGTATAGGGGCCTAACAATTTCCATTGTGGAGGATAATTGCACAACCAATTGGTGATATTGTAGTTGCAATTGCACCACACTATCTTGGAAGTTTATGACTTGGTAGGAAATGATGCATGAAATTTTTTGCCAACCCATGTGAGCTTTTGTTGCTATCCTCTACAAATTTCCCAATTCAACCACCATGATCCATACAAGACCTAAAATCCAAGTTTCCAAAGCCCAGATCTAAGCATTTGTTACCTAAGGACCAAAGGAGGGATTAAATTCAACCACCACGAGCTAAATTACCACCATAGTCCAAATTTCCAAAGCCTGAACGCAAACATTAGCTACCTTAGGGGCCACAAAGGGGGCTTGTTGCATGTGAATCATCATTTGTCTTAGTGTTATTGTCCATAAACATAAGTTCCCATGATCTTAGGCGCATAGCTCCATAACCGCCAATAAGAAGGGAAGGGTCGAACTAGTTAATGTCATCAGTGATTTATATTGAGGAACCTCCACGATGTGTGAAAAATAAAACCCAAACATGACCCTAGAGGTTGTCATATGATGTGTGCATATGAAACCAACTATCATCATAGATATAGGGGATGGGAAAGTGAGACTCCTTTTCATTAATTCATAATGTACCTTCCTCTATGGTTATTTGGAATAGCTAAGAAGTATATCGTTGCATTGTTATGTCTAAGGACATGCTTTGCATGGAACTCCAATATGGAACCCAATCTATCATTACATTATTATTTCTAAAGACATGCTTTGCATGGAACTCCAATATGGAACCCAATCTATCGTTGCATTATTATGTCTACAAACATGCTTTGTGTGGAACTCCAATATGGAACCCAAACTATAACGAATCCTTTTAAAAATTGAATTAAATTTCAAATTTGGTGGGGAAACCAAAATGAAAATGTCCATAATAATATGGAGTTTCCTACTATAACCAAATGGTGAATATGAAGAAAAATAACTTGCATAACTCTTTGAAGTGAAGTGTAAACTTATGTTGGGTTATTAAAGATGTTTTCTAAACTCTAAGAATATGACAATTTTATCAATCCTCCAAAGCACACTAACACTCAGGACACCCCTGCATTTATTTATTAATCTAATTAAAATTAAAATATTCAAATTTATAATTACTAATTTGATAAAGTACAATGGCGAGAGGCTTTATGACTTAATTTAAAGTTATCCCTCTTTTCAGGGTTTATGACTTGATTTAAGTTATCCCTCTTTTCAGGCTTTATGACTTGATTTAAGTTATCCCTCTTTTCTTTTACTTAGGTAGGAATTCTATATTAATGTTCGTACATCGCTAATAAATGTGATTGATGATTTGATTATTTTTATGTTTACACGTTTTTGGAAAGTCCCCACTTTAGAAGGCACCTTTTACCCTTTCAAAGTTTCCCAAACTAGCATTGACACATGAAGCATACCATGTGCTTTTCCTCCCAAAACGAATCCTAAACATATAAAATAATCACCGCCCTATTCATAATGGCCACTCGTGACTTACCCCTTACTTTTGGAATGTGGGATTACCTTTCACTAATTCCATCGTCAATAACTAAAAATCGACTGTAATTATTGTGAATATGTTTTTAATTTAAAGACGGAATAATGGTTGGTTATCTTTTCGGTAACACACAACACTTTGGTCTGTATCATGAAATTAAAAGATTCTGAAATTGGTGAATTTTTATTCTATATATATTATATATATTATATAATATAACATCTATCAATACCATCAACCATCTAATGCATGAATATAACATGTATATTTTCACTAAATATTATAAAACTACATTGAATAATGATAATATATATACTAAGATATTTAATATTATTATTTTTTTTTTTTTAAGAAATAAATTGAGTTTTTTTCTCAATCTACAGATAAGAGTGAGGTTGTTGATATTAAGCTCGTAATTATACTCATTTAAGAGTGTTTTTCTCAAACTCGAAGTCATTGCAATAATATTCTTCAAAGGCATCAAAGCTCAATATGTGACTAATGGGGATTTGACCTTGAGTGGGCATGATAATTATCATTCTACTCAACCACTTGAGATAACCCCAATTGACTTTTAGCTCCCCTCACACACATAAAAATTATATAATATATATATAATAATGATTCTTATAAAAAATTTTATTTTAATAAATCCATTTACATGATTATCATATTATATTTAAAATTGTATATTATTAGTATTTATTCACTTTACAATTTAGTAAGAAAGATATTGTCATGCTACATAATGTAGCATGACAACATCTTTATATATACATATATAGTATTTATTCACTTTGCAATTTAATAAGAAGATATTGTCATGCTATATAACGTAATATATATAAAAATCCGTATGCAATACAATTAAATGTATACATATCAAGAATATCAATTTTCCAATTAAAAATATATATGCACTTTGTGTGGAGGGTGAAGTTGTTTGATGAGTAATTAAAGAGCGCAAAAGGAGTTGAGTAGCTTACAATTTATAGGAAATTTCTTTTCTTTTTTTTTACAAATTTCATTTACATATTGTATTAGCCTTCATTTCGATGAATGCTAACTACAGGAGGGTAAGAGCCTTATAACACACCAATGCCTGTTGTAATGCACCTCTTCACTAAATCTTTTTAAATTCAAATTATCCCAAATTTTGTGAATTAACAACCCAAAACAAACCAAAGTGACCGAAAAGGAACCAAAGCAAAAATTCCCAAGCAAGAACACAAAGCACTCCAAAGCATCTCAGCTAGGAAAACAAAGCCCAATCAAAGAAACGCACTCAAAGTGATCAAATCGAAAGCCAAAAATGAAAGAAGGAAGGTAATGTCAACAAGCTAGGGTTGTAGGACAATGGCTCAACACAGACCAATGTTCTACAAAGGTCACAACCATTCCCTAGAGGTAGAAAGGCCTAAATAAGATCAAATGAGGTTGATACAAAACAACCAAAAACACACTCAAAAGTACTCCTCTAGATTACAACTACACAACCAGTCACAACACCACCAAATGTGACAAGAATGAACCAAAGAGGAAAGAATTTGCTCAACAAGAGACAACAATAGTGCAAGACAACAGTAGAAGTCTGAAAATAAGCGGTAGATTAGGCCTTAACAGTCGCTGACAATAGCCAATCAGATCTGAAAGTGAAATTTAAAGGCGAGAATCGAGCCTCAACCTAAAGCATCGAACAAAACTTCAAGAACAATTTGAAAGGCTAAGATCAATGGAAGACCTTGGACAAAATAAATCAGATCAGACACACACAACAACTGATCAACAACAACGAACCATGAATAACACAAATATCCAATAGATCAACGAAAGACGACAGGATCTAAGCCCAATCAAAGACAAAATTGAAAAGAGACCGATCTAAGGAAAATAAACAAGCAACAACAGATCTAGACCAAATCCAACAGATGAACAAGAGGCCTGGACTGAGCAAGAACAAAGGTAAAAAAGTTCAGAAATGAACAATGGATTTTTAAGGGCTAAAAGCTTGAGTGCTAGCACAACACGCAGATCAGAGTGTCCAGGGATGCTCTGAGGACAAATACAAGCTAATGTCCAAAGACTTCAAGACGCTTAGATTACCCTCTATGAGAGCGTCCAGGGAAAAAAATTTGACTAGCAAACTTCAATTAGAATCCCATCTCTCTACTCGAATGTAGAATCCCAATGCTCTACTCATTGAGCACCAATTATGTTGCATTTAATTATGCAAGGAGCTATTTATCACAATTTCATGCCTGATTGAGATCACCATACAACAAAAGAGAATGGCTAATACAATATAATAACAATCCCCAATCTAGATGGCCATGCATGTAGTTTCGATGTAATTTCTAATGCTAAAAAGTATGAGCAAGTACCTTGCCTCCTCGCAAGTTGGTGAAGGGTTTTTGGCCTGATGCAAAATCCTTGCGCTTCAATCAAGCGATCTCTTCCATCCACTCTCGATCCAAATCTCGCACACAAACACAACCAAACAAAGATGACAAGTGATCTTCTGCAGAAGATTGTCAAGTCAAAACATCTAGAAATCACACATATAAATTACTGCAAAACTGATATAAGGGGAAGGAACATAGATTTTTATTAACCATATAAGTGAAAGTACATCAATATACCTTCAACAAATAAGATCCTCTCCTCTAGCTTGTAGTATGGTCTCCTCTCCGAGTACAACACAGCTCTTGTCTTATAGTTTGGATACTTCTCCCTCCACTTTCCTCTTGGTGAGATTATATAGGCACATTCTATCTTCTAGGAGAATGTATCTAAACATGTACGGTCTTGAGAAGTTAGGAAACTTCTACAATAATGGAACCTTAGCCAACTCATACACAAGTTGGTCAAGTTGATCTCCCTTGGAATGGAAAACTCTAGAAACATTTTTCACAATTGTGAGTTTTTCCTCAATTATCTCAATTATGAAATGATTATTATCTCATAATTATAATATTTTGGAAATTTAATTATGAGAAATAAATCAACCATGTAATTCTACACTTTGATCATGGGATAAATCTCACATAAGTTAATGAAAAAGTGAAATGGGATGCATTTTAGCCAACAACTGAGGTAAGTTGATATTGGGTTTCTCTCACTATAATGGAGTGGAAAATAGGGTTATAACAATAGTGTTGAAGAGCAGGCAGTTGATGATTGTTGTAAAAAGAACAATGTGATTTGAAAGGAGGTGTTCCAACAAAGAAGCCTAAGAGAGAGGAGGCAGAGTATTGAGGAGATATCGTTGTGAGCAAAAGTAAAGAACAACTTCATAAGTCCAAAGGGATTCATTGGAATAGAATATGGCAGAGTGCAAAAGTTGAATTTGCAACCAACCATTTAGCTATTTTACTTGTAATATGTATGCCTCCGTTCTCAATTTGAAAATTGTATGAAATAGTAGAACAGTGGCAAGAGCAGGTTGGTGTCTGCATTCAAAAGAGGCTTGTGCCTCTTGGAAAGTTTGTGCTTGCTAACTAAAGGGGGTTGTTTCCTCTTGTTATTGGGTGATAACAAACAAACGAATGTAATTAAGTAGGTTCTTAATTTATATCATTAACAAATAACAAATTTGGCGGGTTTTTCCCTCTGGGTTTCCACATGAAAAACATTGTGTCAAATGTGTGTGCTACTCATGTGATTGTTGTATGAAAATGTATGTTTGAACTTGTTGTTCACTCCATTTATGAATGAATTCTCTCACAAGTAATAGAATATAAAAAGGGATTTTAAGAAAAAGAGAAAATATATGATTCTCAAAATTACTGATTCACCACCCCCCCCCACCCAACAATTGTTATCAGAGTGGGTTCCTTTTGGAACAATCTAATCACTGAAGGTAGATATATAAGGAATTATGTCTAGGAAAGAGAGTCAAGAGGCTTACTCAAGTAGAATACTAGTATTCGATGGGACAAACTATGCCTTTTGGAAAGTAAGAATGGAAGCGTATATTATGTCCCTAGGAGTAGATGTTTGGACTTCAGTACTAGTAGACTACAATATCCTTGATATTACTGCCACTGATGCAAATGGTAAAACATTATATGGGAATAATGCTAAAGACAAGAATGCCATTCTCTTTGGATTTAGTCAATCAAAACTTGTAAAAGTTATGCACTATAAGTCTACTAAGGAAGTGTGGGTAAAGCTTAATTAGAGTCATGAAGGAGATGACATAGTCAAGTAGGCAAAACTTCATACTTTGAGAATGAAGTTTGAGAGCTTGAGAATGAGTGAAAATAAAAGCATAGCAGAATAATTCCTCAAAGTTTATGAAGTAACTAATATGATTAAAGGACTTGGTGAGGAGGTCAAGGAAGAGATGATTATTCAAAAAATATTAAGAACTTTTCCAATGAAATTTAATTCCAAAGTCTCAGCTATTGAAGAAATGCCTAATTTAAATGATCTCAAGATGGACTAGCTGCATTGTACTCTAACAACCTATGAGATGAGAGTTGTAATAGAAAAGTCTGAACCTAAGGAAGAAACATTCAAAGTGTCCAAAAAGGCCAAGGAGCACAAAGTCATCAAGATTGCTCTAGTTGTGAATCTGATTAGGAGTTGGCTCAACTAGCCAGAAAAATGAAGCATGGGTCAGGAAAATATAAAGGGAAGCTTCCCTTTAAGTGTTTTGGCTGTGGAAGAGTTGGAAATTTCTCATCCAAATGCCCTTATAAATAAAAGGTTGAAAAGGAAGAGGATTAAAAATTTTCCAGGAAACAAGTTTCAAAAAAAAATACAAAGAAAAATCCCTATAAGAAAAAGGAGTTATACTCCAAAGAGGATAGCTCAGCATCAGAATCAAACAACAAAAACTCATTGAGGAATGACTCAGATAAGTATCTACTTATGGATTTAAAACATACTCCAGGAAACAAGGTATTATGGACTCTAAAGAGGAAAAATAAGAAGAAGTAATAGTGGACCTTGAAGGGGAACTCATCAGTGTCCTTGATGATCTAAAGAAAGCAAGAAAGAAGAACAAGTAGCTGAAGGAACAATTACAACGTGCAGAGGAAGGTATGTATAACTCTAACAATGAGTATTTTTCCCATCAAAAAGAAAATCTTGAGGAAGCTATCAAGAGAAAAGATAATTTAGTCCTTATACTAGAAGAAAAACAAGAAACTTGTGAGTGACTAGAAGAGAAGAACAAACATTTAAAACACGATTTCTCAAGTTAAAAATGGAAACGGTCTCACAGTCATGTAAATATTATATCATGTCTTTAAAAGTTAAACTGGAAGAAGTTAGACGAAAGGAAGAGGTACTTCAATATTTGATCCAGGAATGGGAAGAGAACTGTCAAAGTTTTGAAGAAGAGGTCATTTCTCTAAGAACTGATCTTGAGGGAAAAAAGATTGAGAAGGGGCTAAATGAAAAATTTGCAGAAAGCACAAGGAAACTAGATCAAATTCTAAATAGCCAAGGCCCTCAGGAATCAAAACAGATCTGGGATACTCACAGACACAAGAATTCTTCATGAAAAATAACAACTTCAAGTCTGCAGGATTCAAAGAATCACAGAGCTATGAGAAGAATATTTAGGGAAGAATCAATGAAGATAAAAGAGCAACAGATCAAAGAGGAGACCATCAATGGAATACGAATCAATCAGCTAGACAACAAAGGTACTTTCATACATAATCCCATAAGAATTCCAATGATATACATGCCTATTTATTTTATGGTCATTGTTATAAATTTTATATATTTGGTTATAAAGATGTTGATTGTAGAAGGATCAAATTTGAAAGAAACGAAAATCCTAGATATAAAAAATATCAGAGTTATTGATCTCAAAACTATTATCTTTGACAGTTAGCTATCCAACAAGGTTAAGAGAGATGGAAATGAAAGAATAAAAGGAGCATGCAATCTGGACTTGCTTTATCGACTCACAATCAAGAAAATAAATGGTATGTGGATATTGGTTGTTCCAAACATATGACTAGAAACAAAAGAAAAATATTGTTGCTAAAACAAATGGACAAGGGAAATAATGTCATCTTTGGAAACAATGCTCTAGTAAGAATCAAGGGTAAAGGCGTAATCAACCTTGATAAAAAAACAAAAGCACAAAATGTGATGTATGTAGAAGGTATCAAGCACAATATGCTCAGTGATAGCCAAATTTGTGATAACGAATATGATGTGACCTTTCGGTCTAAAGATTGTGAGATCCGTAACATGAAGAATGGAAAAATGGTGGGAAAAGTAATCAAAACCCACAATAATATATATGTGTTTGATGATTACAGGGTTAACTGCTATTTGAGTAAAGCAAGTGAAGTAGGCTTGGGAATATCAATTTCAACAGTTTGATAAAATTTAGCAAGATGGGAGCCATGAGAGGATTATCAAGACTGTCAAGGCCCAATAACTCAATCTGCAAGTCATGTTAGTTTGGCAAGCATACTAGGACTCATTTTAAGAAAAAATATTTCTCCTCATCCAGACCTCTGGAGCTCATTCACACAGATATGTGTGGCCCCACTAGAGAAAAAACTCCAAAAGGAGAAAGGTTTTTTATGCTGCTAATTGATGACTTTACCAGGGCCACTTGGATTGTGCTCTTAAAAGAAAAGTCGAAGGCATTCAAGCACTTCAATAAATTTAAATCTCAAGTAGTAAATGATAACTACTTAAAGATAAAATGCCTTAGATCAGACAAAGGAGGAGCGTACACTGCAAGAGAGTTTGAGGAATTATGTGAAGATCATGACATCAAGGGGCAATAATCAGTGGCTAGAACTCCACGACAAAATGGAGTAGTGGAGAGGAAGAATAGAACAATACAAGAAATGGCCAAAGAAATGTTGGATGAAGCAGGTGTGTCTCACATCTTCTGGGGAGAAGTATCACATGCAACAATATATCTCTCAAATAGAACTCAAATTAGGCCTAATAGTAATAAAACTCCCTATGAGTTGTGGAAGGTAAGATCTGCATCAGTTAAACATCTCAAGATGTCTGGAAGCAAGTGCTTCATCAAAATGAATGATAAGAATCCTAGAAAGTTTGACTCTCGTGCTGATGAAGAAATATTGCTCAGTTACTCTGCTCGAAGTAAAGGATATAATTGTTACAACAAGCGAACAAAGAAGATAGAGGATTACATTGACATGATAGTGGATGAAATAGGTTCACGACCTGAGTCCTCTAAGAGAAATATGAAGTCAAATAATGAAGAAAGTTTAGATGAGGACCATGGATCTGGAAGAAATAGATTTAGATAGTGAAGGTGTGGAAGCAGGCACAACTCCAAGGCCAAAGACACCTTTTAGGTATGTACAGAAAGAATATCTTGAGAGTCATATTCTTGGAGATAAAAGACATGGTGTCCAAAGCAGGAGAAAACGTTTTGGCAATACAAGTTATGCAATTTTAGCTTTGTTATTGCAAATAGAACCCAAGAATATTAGCCAAGCAAGTGAAAACAAGTTTTGGGTGAAACCAATGAATGAAGAACCTGATCAGATTGAAAAGAGTGACACTTGGGAGCTTGTTCCAAGGCATAGGGAGAAAATGTTATTGGAACCAAATGGACTTTCAAAAAAAAATTGAATGAGAAGGTTCAAGTAATCAAGAACAAAGCTCGATTGGTCTACAAAGGCTATGCCCAAAGATAAGGGGTAGATTTTGAAGAAACCTTTGCACCAGTAGCACAACTTGAAGCCATTAGGATCTCTCTTACTTTTTCCACCCATAAAAACATCAAAGTATATCAGATGGATGTAAAGTATTCATTTCTCAATGGGAATTTAGAAGAAGTTTACATTTAGCAACCAAAAGGATTTGTACTCACCACAGATGAAGGTTTTGTATGCAAGTTGAAGAAGGCTCTGTATGGATTGAAACAGGTTCCCATAGCTTGATACAAAAGACTAGATAAATACCTTCAGCAACAAGGCTTTATGAAAGGCATGGTTGACAGTAACTTATATGTCAAGTCTGAAGGTGACCATCTACTAATACTAGTTGTGTATGTGGATGATATAATATTTGGCAACAACATGGAACATTGGGGCATCAATTCAAAAAATGTATGAAAATAGAATTTGAAATTTGCATGTTCGGAGAGTTGTCCTTCTTCCTGGGTCTGCAAACTACTCATTCTCCACAAGGAGTGTTTATATCCCAATACAAATATATCAAGGAAAATTTGAAGAAATTTTAGTTGGAAGATTGCAAGCTAGTAAGCACACCTATGACTACAGGCTACAAGTTGTCCAAAGAAGATGGGACACCATTGGTAAATCATGGTGAGAAATCTAGGGTATTAATAGTTAAAATATTTCTCTTCTTGATAATTTCTTGTGATATACTTTTACTTCTTAGCTTATAGTATTTTCTTTTTATGTTATTGTTGTATTCTTTTCATCAAGACACTTACCAATATGCACAATAAAAGACAAGTGACACAGTATGTGGGCTTGTCATCCAGGGCAAAAACCTCTCGCCTCTTGAGAGGAAAAAATGATAAAAATTCTTCTTTAAGATCTTCAATTGATGAGTACCAAAACCATGACAAATACCTTTGACTCTAGTATCCTCCCAAGAACCTTGTCACTAACCTTGATGCTCTACCTCTTCCCTTCCTCAACTTTCTTCTTGATCTCGAACTGCTCTTCTCAACTTCCTCTAGAGAAACTCAATCTCTATCCTTCACACTGCTTCTTCTCAGCTTCCCATAGAGAATCCTGGTCTCTAGTCTCTAGCTTGGTCACCCAGAATAAGTACCATAGAAGAACCATTCCTTTATTGACCCTAGAAGAATCCTTCCTTTGTTATTTCCAGAAGAAAATTATCGTTCGCTAACCCCAGAAGAAACTCTCCTTCGCTAACCCATAAGAATCGCTCCTTCGCCGACCCAAAATAATTTCTCCTTCATTGACCCAGAATAATTTCTCCTTCATTGACCCAGAAGAAACTCTCCTTCTTTATGCCCAGAAGAATCCTTCTTATTTCTTCTTTGCACTTCTCTTTGCAGCGTCTTCTTTGCAATTCTCTTCACCGATTTTCTTGTCAAGTTTCTTATCTCTAATTGAGGACAAGTGTGGCTATATATAAACTTCGTTACATGTCCTTTACGTCGACATGATCACAAGTAGATAGGCTGACTTCTTCTAGAAAGTTCTTCCATCGTTGTAGGTTGAATTGAAGTGGATAAGTGACAAGGTCTTGGAGGATACTTTAAATAGATATGTTTGACCTTATACAAAGTGTAACATGAAATCATTACATGACAATGAATCTACAATGTTATGACTAGATGAAAAATAATTCCTAAAGACTCTCAATGGGAGTATTGACTCAAAAATAAAATCTCTTGTTCATGAAACCCATGAAGAAAGTCAATAAAGTAATTTTATTTTTCTTCTTTACATCTCATTACATAAAATCATAATTACATGTTATTATGAAGAGTGAACCTAGTTACACTTTTCAACACTCCCTCTTAACTAGGGAGGTATTCATAATGGTACTTGGACATTCTCAATCTAAATAATTTATCATAATAAGAATTTTGGATTAGTAACTAATTTGTATAGCATCATATCAACCAACATTGTTACATAGCAAGGCCTTGACTAACAAATCCATCCCTCCACAAGATCTGAGCTCAATGCTGGCAAGACTAATGATTTATAGACACTCTCATCATTATCTCTCTTGAAACATCCCCTACCCGGGTACTTAGGGTGTGTTCCATGAGGACTATTCTTATCTTGGGCTCCACAACCCTCAAAGAATATCGGTCCTCCATGATTACTCTTATATTGGATGCCCTATCTCATCCTAAAAGAGTATTGGATGCCAAATAATTACCCAATCCTCTATTCTATCTTCCCAGCTGAAGACCAGAATGATGTGTCTATCTCTCCCTCTCAGATAGGGAGGACATATTCCAATAAAGAAATGTACTCATCCCTACAAAAGGAATGTACCTAAGCTTCCTCTTGGCTTAGGAATTTCCAAGTTTCTTCCAAGTCAGAAACTTATTTTCAGGCTCCCTCTTAACTAGGGACATACAACAGCTCCTTAGGTGGAGATTGTTGTCACAAAATCACACACTAAGGGCTGCAACCTAGTGATATCTTATGCAACTGTTTCAGACCAGGCTTTAGACCAAAGATTAGCCTCCTTGGTCAGAGAGGGCTCTCTCACAAACTTCTGATAAGAATTAATCACAATAACAGAGGGCTAACTCTT
>APFE031732929.1:62550-72873 GCA_000404065.3 Pinus taeda
CCTCCAGCAACCGGCTTGTTTGAACGCTCGAGCAACACTTTCATCCCTTAGCGTGAGGTCGAGTCCCTCTGGTTCAGTTCTTAAGCATCTCCCGGATCTATTCTCTCGTTTTTCCATCTTGCTCAGAAAAAACTTTGCACAGAAACTCAATCAGCAATTACAACTCTCTCAACAGCTTTGGCTTTCAGAATGCGGCTCGCTTGCAGTAAACTTTCTTTTGAATGAGAATCCGGGCGGCTTCCTTTAGTTTTTTGAAACACTTAGCATGGAATAGGCACGTTGAATGCAGTCATGAATAAACATAATTGCACCACCTTACCTCATAAGATTGATTAACATCATAGACATGCGTGTGATCCTATTCAAATGGCGGGATGGATCCTATTATGATCTAGATGGGATGTCGACTGACATATCTAAACGGTTTTTTGATGACTCACACCCCAAGATTTGACACTTCAAGACAATGTACTGCAGAAAATACCCGAATCCCCGATTTCGTAGCGCTGGCAATCATGAAATGACATGCCGCGCTACGCAATGGCTGCTCAGGAATGGTGGAAAATGATTCCACAGTTAAAACAGGCCAATCATATTTATGCTACGCAACTGTGCAATTTCAGAATGATATAATCAAGACTAGATATGCTATGGGAGATGGAAACTAACGATTTTTAACAAGGACATACCTCAATATCTTTGGAAAAGACTAATTTTAAAGTAATAAACCTAAACAACCTATTGATTTGAACCAAAAATTTATATATGGATCTTTGTACATAGATGAACTTGTAACCTTAAGTGATAACAGAGATGATGAGACAACCGCTACTTGAAGAACTCCTCTCTTCTTGGATGCCATGAATTCATTATTTGTTGTGGAGTCCTCGTATTTTGGGGACTTATTCATAGGGCACAGGTTATCCATCACTTTCATCCATGAGTTATTCATGTCCTCATTCCCTTTATCAGAGAGTGATCCATCAGGTTTCCATCTAGATTTTCTTCATGTCATGCCGATTTCTTCATGCCATATTTTTCGGAAGGATCTTACATCCTTCTATATGGTTTTCCTGGAAGTCATACACATATCTTCCCTTTCTCAGTCCTGCATAATCCCATCCATATATTAGCTCAAAAATAATAAATGAACACTTAAATCAAACATTACCTTTGTGATGGTCTTTCATCATGACATCTTCCTATAGGTATTAACATCTTGCATACATGTTGACACATCTCCCACAAATATCCATTGTCAAGGGTCTCTATCTTTTTTGGGCTTCGATCAGAGTCTTCATATCTTTATGAGAGATATTCTAGTAAAATCTTCTTGGACTTTGGATGTTGAATGCCTTCTACCTTTGTTGCATATTTTATGATCTCTTCATTTCTTTTCACACACTTCATTGCCAGGAGCTTCCAATCAGAGTTCCTTAATTGTATTAAGCTTCCTCATTATTCATATGAAAACACATTATGTTGATTTCATCTAGTGTGACTTATTCTTTTCTGCAATCTTTCGGAGGAGGAGATCCCATTTTCTTTGATTATGTTTCCCAAGATGGAACTAGTGATCCATATTATCTACAACCATATGACATGATTTTCATAGTAATCTATGTAAGAATACATATCTCATATTTCCTTTGGTTCATCCCGACTTCCTGTAGCAACTTCCTTGTAACGAACGAGTTTTATCTCGCTTCACTGTTATGTCATCATACCATCATCCCTTGAATCCCATGAGTTAGAATTCATGATGAAACACTTTCTTTCTTTCTAGAATGGTGAATCCTATGATAAGGATTCCATTAGAGAAACTTGAGGATATTTCATATCCTCACCCATTATATGTTTCCTTATTGACTATTGTATGATGATCCTTGTCAATGATAACCACTACTTCTTTCTATAAGTATTATTTGAGATTTTAATGAGGTTTCCAAGAGCCCTTATTCTTTGTAATCAACATAATTTATTCCATACATTCTTTTTGCTTCCCGTATCAAGAGCTCTTGGTTCTAATGCTTCTATCACGATGTTATTTTCTAATCAGATGCATCCTACCTTATTTACACTAATTCATATCTACAAATTACAAGTGGAAAGTGCCTTCTAGTGAAGAAGGCCATCTTAGTCATAGTAGATATATTTTACTTCTTCCTTCTTAAGCTTCTTTGTCTTAGGTTCTTTCACTTCCTCAGTAATATGGGCTTCTTCCCTATCCCTCTTGTCCTTCTTCTATTTAGGAAAATCTCTTCTATAGTTCCCAAGTTCCTGACATCCATAGCATCTTACATTAGTCATGTTCTTCTTTTTCTTTTGAGGACCAAATTTTCCAAATTTCCCTTTTCTTTTTTTTCACCAATTGATCCCTTTTATATGATCTTTCGTCACTTTCTTTCTTCATCCTATATTCTTGTGCCTTGCATAAAGACCATAATTTGATGAATGGGATATCTTCCTCTTCCTTAGTAGATATGAGGTAACATTTTTCATCAGTCAATGCATTTAGAATAACAAAAATCATTTCTTTATCAAATACCACCTCTCCTATATCTCACAATTGACCTTTTATTTGAGATGATTTTGAAAGCCAAGAAGACATCCCTTCATCATTTGACACCATCAATTTATATAGATCATATCTAAGTGATATGATCTTTTATATCATGATTTCAGAGAAAATTTCTACCAACTCAACATATATCTCTTTAGATGTCTCCAGCTCAACTACATAAGAAATGAGAGGTTTTTTGATAGATTCCTTAAGAATATTTTCATCCTTTAGATTCCTTTCCATGTATTCAGATAATGATGGTTCTTTGGATGGCTTGGAGACCTTTTCATGGACATGATCAATGAATTCATTTACTTCGAGGACCATGTCTATGCTTCTTTTCCATACAAGGAAGTTTGATATCCCAACCAACTTATGGTTCTCCTTTAAACATGAAGTCATTTTTACTATATTAGATTATAAGAAAAATGTACTTACTTGTGAAGATATAATCTTCAACTTGATAGGGATGACAAACTTGTTGCTTTAGATGATCCTTTTAAGAAGGTTCTTACTTCGACGAGGGAAGACTGCCTTCTTTAGGATGATCTTCTTCCAAATGAGATCCTTGCTTCAAGAAAGAGAGGATTTCCTTTTGATCTAGCCTTATTTAGTTTTGAAGGGCTTCCACTCCTTTGATGTTGTATGAGTGATGATCCCATAATTGCTTCTCGAGTTTTAATCTTTCTTCCTGCTTCCTTCTTGAAGATGATTTCAAGACAAGAGTATATTTCTTCGATCTAGGGTCTTGGTATGATGAAGATATTGATTTGTGTTATTTAACTTGCTTTGATCCTTCTTTGAAGCTTGATTATCATGTGTCTACTTTCTCGAATGCCCCTTCATGAATTTAGCACCTTAGCTCTAATACCATGTTGAGAAATATAGGGTATGAATAGTTAAAATATTTCTCTACTTGATAATTGCTTGTGATATAATTTTACTTATTAGCTTATAGTACTTTCTTCTTTATGTTGTTATTGTGTTATTTTCATGAAGAAAATTACCAATATGCACAATAAAAGACAAGTGACACAGTATGTAGGCTTGTCATCTAGGGCCAAAACCTCTCACCTCTTGAGAGAAAAACTTGATCAAAATTATTCTTCTAGATCTTCAATTGATGAGTACCAAGACCATGACAAATACCCTTGACCCTATTATCCTCCCAAGAACCTTATCACTAACCTTGATGCTCTACCTCTTCCCTTCCTCGACTTTCTTCTTGATCTCGAACTGCTCTCCTCAACTTCCTTTGAAGAAACTCTATCTCTATCCTTCACCCTGCTTCTTCTCAGCTTCCCTTAGAGAACCTTGATCTCTAGTCTCTAGATTGGTCACCCACAATAAGTACCCTAGAATAACCCTTCCTTCGCTCACCCTATAAGAATCCTTCCTTCGTTATCTCGAGAAGAAACTTCTCCTTCGTTGTCCCCAAAAGAAGCTCTCCTTTGCTAACCCAAAAGAATCTCTTCTTCGCTGGCCCAAAAGAATTTCTCCTTCACTAACCTAGAAGCATTTTTGCTTCACTGACCCAAAAGAAATTCTCCTTCGTGATGCATAGAAGAATCCTTCTTATTTCTTCTTTACACTTCTCTTTGCAACCTCTTCTTTGCACTTCTCTTCACTAAGTTTCTTGTTGATTTTCTTGCCTCTAAGTGAATATGAGTGTGGCTATATATACACTGCATTACATGTCCTTTAGTCTGACATGATCACAATTAGATAGGCCAAATTCTTCTAGTAAGTTCTTCCATCGTTGTAAGCTGACTTGAAGAGGATAAGTGACAAGGTCTTGGAGGATACTTTACATAGATAATTTTGACCTTTTACAAAGTGTAACATGACTTCATTATATCACAATGACTCTATCATTTTATGGCTAGATGAAAAATAATTCCTAAAGACTCTCAATAGTAGTCTTAACTCAAAAACAAAATCTCTTGCTCATGAAACCCATGAAGTAAGACAATACAATAATTTTATTTTTCTTCTTTACATATCATTACATAAAATCCTAATTACATGTCATTATGAAAACTGAACCTAGTTACACTTTTCAACAAATCAGACTGCATACATATCAATGATAAGAAGCTTGTTGTATCTTACAGCTTCAAGGTGAGACATCATGCAAATAGTGGGTCTTGTGGCCATATTTTAGGCTTTCCCATGAGAAATCCATATCATTGTTGTCAAAAGAATTTTTAAATATCTTCAAGGAACAATAGAATATGGAATGTGGTATGCTAAGGGAAAGGAATTCAAGCTGGAGGCCTACATTTATGCTGATTGGGCTAGTAGTCTCAATGACAGAAAAAGCACCTTTGGTGCAACTTTATTCCTGGGAAAATGCTTAGTGTCGTGGGTCAACAAGAAATAAGCCTCCATTTCTTTATCGATTGCTAAAACAGAGTATATTGTTGCTGCTACCTATTGAACGCAGATTTTATGGATGAAGAAAACTATGAAAGATGTTAGGTGTAAGACTTTTATGATCCATAATGTAGATATTAGTCAACATTATGAAAGATATTAACGTAGAGATGCCTGATCCCATTCCAATAATGTGTGACAACACAAGTGCCATCAACATATCTAAAAATCCAATCTTGCACTAAAATATCAAGAATATCCCTATCAAGTTCCACTTCTTGAGGGAACAGGTTGCAACCAATATTGTCAAACTTGAATATGAGGCCACTAAAGAGAAACTGGTAGATATCTTTACTAAGCCACTAGCAAGAGAACCATTTGAATATCTCAGGCTACATATAGGATTTGTATCTCCTCCCTCCAATTGACTGCATTTTGGTAGGTGGTTGCAACTACTCTGCATGTGGGAGGCATGGAAGAGTAGGATGTAATGGTTCAGGGGGAGCATTCAAGAAGTATTCCTTAACATTGATGTCAAAGGGGGAGAACATCATTGGGGTATCGGAGAAGACCATGCCTATCTTGAGGGGGAGCTTATGGTGTTTCCATCAATGCCAAATGGGGACATTGTTGGACATTGGTGGTGGTTGTGTTAGTATTGGCATTGATGTCAACCAGACTGGCATGAATGCTTGTCACGACAGATTGAGGTAGTAATGGCTCAAGAGGACTATTATGGTAGTTGTATGCTTTAATTATAGAATCATCACAGTAACAGCATTATTGGAAAAAACATAAAATTATGACTGTTGTGTTAGTTTGGATGGAATCGCCATGGTAGCTACAAGTTTTATGTAGATAATCATCATAGTAGCAGGCTTATTGGAGATGCCTTAAATCGATGACTATGGTGGCTGGGAGTTCATCTTTCCATGCACAAGAAGAAGAGTCAAGGAGAAATGAGTAGTAGAGTATTTTCATCCATATCAGAGGTAGTAACAGGGCTCACAACCTACATCAAACCCTATCCATTGAAAATTTCTCTAGAAGAGATTTCCAATGATATGTGGAAGTATAAAAAGGGACTCCTTAATCAAAAGATACGGTATGCCGAAGTCCAGGGACTTGAAGCCTTAAGAAGGATGAAATATCAAAGATCAGAGCCCATCGATATCCGATATAAAAACCCCATAGATCAGAGTATCAGATATTTGGATATTGGAGAAAGCAGCATATCAAGTATCAGGATATCAAAGCAGATAATATTAGAGGTCCAGGACATTAGAATATCAGAATTTCTTAATCGAGGTGTTTTGAGAAGTTACGATATCCAACAAGCCTGCTAGTGGTAAAAGATCCAATGAATGCTAAGAAAATTAACAAAGGATCATGTTGCAAAACCATGCTTTGATGGGCCCTCTTCTCTCTCCTTTGGTAGGACACATGGTGACATGAGATTGGATCCGAGACGGTGCAGTGGCAACTAACGTCAGTATGGCATGAAAGTATGATAGGACACATGGAAAGAAGATTCAACATCATTGGGTGGCCTAATGGACCAAATCCAGGTGACTCATGTCACCACTAATGAGTCCCTATGTGGATTAATGATTAAATCATGAATTCATCTCAGAGCTCGGCATGTCAGAGGATGAGGACCTCATAACCTCTGTGAAAATGGTTTTTGGAAAAGTTACGCTGGAAGGGGATTCCAATGTTTTGTTGGCACTTGGTCGTGAGAGTTCAAAGAACCAAGGGTGAAAAGAAGTTAAGGCATTAGCACCTAAGCACTAAGAGAAAGGAAGATTGGCCCTTAGTAGGAGCCTAAAGGCCTTAACACCCAAGCGCTAAGCCATCGGCCATAATTACGGTCATATGAGAAGGAAGATTCTCAAGGAGATAAGCGCCAAGGGAGTTGAGGATATTGGGACTAAGAAGCATTGTAATGTTTAAATTTTGAAAGTTACAATATTAAGTGGATCTAATATGATGTGAATCCCCTGATCATAACTCTCGGTCCTATGAGAAAGTAGCTACTAAAGGAGCTTAAGGCAAAGGGAGCCAAAGATATCGGGGAATGCAATATCATAACGTTCTGCCTTTGTATGTTACAATATGGCGTGTTTCGATGAGGTAGTACAACGAGTTTAAAAGGATGTATGGGTCAGAAGTTGTAGAATTGAATGCGGTATTATTGGAGTTGATTATTGAAATTGGCTAAATGTGCAGAAGACTCTGAATCAAGGAATCAAGGAAACTCTTTTAAAGAGACGATTGTGTGGAATGAAGGAAGAAATCGACAACTTCACATGCATGTATGGGAGAGTTAAATGAATTTTAGAGTAGCCATCCCTAAGGAATTTCAAGCTCGGTTGAGAAATAAATAAGAATGGGTCTCTCGAAGGAGTGTGCAGATCGTCTGAGAATTAATTTCTCAGCATGGATATTTACACAGTTGTTCAGTAGAAAGATGCAAAGTCTATCTCTCTATTTAATACCATGATAGGGGTCACCAAATAACACACAACAACAACAGGGGAATCCATGTCAAAGTATGTTTGGGAACTATGGGTATAGGTAGTAGAGATTGGTTTGCATAGTGTGCATTTGCGGATGAAAACTATTGATTGCCTGTGTGCAATGTGGGTGATTTGAGAATATTTCCAAAGAGATGAGGAGTGAGAATTGTGTGTAGAGACAGAAGGTCTAAGCATTGAGAGCACACTGAGTGATTGTGCAGTAAGCGCAGTGGGTGGGCTATGAGGAGAACAACAAGGGAAGTGTTGAAGAGTAGGCAACAGATGATTGTTGTAAAAAGAATAGTGTGAGATAAACATAGGCGTTGCAGTAGAGAATCCCAAGAGAGAGGAGGAAGAGTGGTGAGGAGATGTTGTTGTGAGCAACAAGTAAAGAACAACTACATAAGACCAAAGGGATTCAGTGGAACAGTAGAAGACAAAGTATAGAAGTTGAATCTGCAACCAACCATTTTGGTATTTTACTTGCAATGTGTATGGCTTTGTTTTCAGTTTGAAAACTGTACGAAATAGTAGAACAGTGGCAAGAGTGGGTTGGTGCCTGCATTCAGAAAAGGTTGGTTCCTCTTGGAAAGTTGGTGCTTTCTAACCAAAGGGGGTAAGTTCCTCCTATGAGTGGGTTATCACAAACAAACATATGTAATTAAGTAGGTGCTTAATTTACATCATAAACAAACAACAAATTTTGTGGTTTTTTCCCTCTATGTTTCCACGCGAAAAACACTGTGTCAAATGCATGTGCTTCTTATGTGATTGTTGTATGAACATGTATGTTTGAACTTCTTGTTCACTCTCTTTATGAATGAATTCTCTCACAAGTAATAGAATATAAAAAGGGATTGTAGCAAAAGAGAAAAATATAAGATTCTCACAAATATTGATTCCCCCCCCCCCCCCCCAGCAATTCATTATTCCAACAGAGACTGCCAACAAGTCCTCCTCTCTCCACAAACATTTTCACAAGTTGTAACACCTCTTACGAACTTGCAACACACAATATCACATCATCATCATAATAATAAGACCAAGCTATCACTGCAACAAGTCATCCTCACGAGCATAAGCATGAATACCTAGATGAAGGCCTAGTTTCCAACTCAACTAGTGTGCCAACTCAACAACATGAATGACATATAAGCCATCATCTCCATCACATATAGATATGCATCATCAACTTGTAGTAGCATCTCCAACACAAGGAAACAAACAGAAAAAACACCATGAACACCACTAGCACATGAGGAACCAACAACCACACCAATGCCATCATCTTACCATCATGAGTGTGACATCATACTATTGATGTCAATGCCAACACAATCATCTCAATGCCAACTCAACTAGCTATAACCATGGTATAAGGAAGATATCCAAACATCAGCTAGTCTACATAGGGTTGACATCAATGCCAGCATGAGCTAGATGCCATCATGAACTAATGGAAACATCAACTAGCTGGAACCATGCACACCATAATGCAAACACACACCTCTTTCCTTGATGACTCTCATGACTTTATATAACTCTCTCTCTTAACAATACATTACACTCTTTCTTACGCACTCATCAAAGACATGGAATATTCCTCTTACACTCATTAAAAGCATGTCATTATAGATTCCTCTTATGCTCTCTTTAATGCATATGTTACACTCTTATTAACTAAGGCATAGAAACCTATCCTTAATGGCATGAGTTACACTCCTCTAAATGGAATATGTTACTTTTCTCAAGGCATGCATATTACTCCTTTATGACAAGAATTTTTTGATCCTCCTATATACGTGTCTCATGTCTTCTCACTTTGGGGAAAAAAGAGGCAGATTGTGATACCAAGAGTTGGAGAGATTTGAAGAATATTGTGAGAGGGAGAGACCTAGAGAGTAGCCAAATGCTCATCTAAAATACTAATTAGCTTTACCCAATGGAGTTGAACATGAGTGGTATTGAGAGGAAGTGAAACTCATCTTCCTTGGATTTCCTTGTATATTTATCTACTGCTATATTTTGTTACTTCATGTGAGCTTATACAACTTGGGGGTTCCATGGGGAGAAGTTCTTCCTGGATATGGTTGGGAGGAAAACTGGATGGTTCAAATAAGTTGGTTAAGGAATCATGGATGGAGCATTATTTCAACAGTTGGAATTTAATATCGCATTAGGTATATATTTAAGTTCCTTGAAATTTTATCATAATATTAGCATAAGGAATTATAAAAATTTTAATTTTTGTGAGCACTTATGTTATCTTGAAGCTTATTGGCTAAGTTGAGAATGATTGCCAAGAGTAGTCTATATGTATGGATGCTTATATTTCAAGTTTGAAATATTATTCGTGTAGTTTATTGTACTAACCTTGGTATTGTAGAAAATTGAGGAAGAAAAGCCAAATATTTCTAACCATAATTATAATTAAGCTTGTAAAAGAGGTTGGGTAAGACTTTCTGACTTACGGTTTTTGTTTTTTTAATTGAAATAGGTAATTAGATGCATTTTAGAAAGGGTTTCAGGGTTATATGTTTGCAAAGTGTTTGAAAAAATCCATGAATGAGTAATGCTATCAATTTATATATTTATGTATGAATAAGTGCTAACTTGCAGCTTACACAAGAAGTAAGAAAATGGACATGTACCCAAAATATACCTGGAGGAATTACATAATAAACCCTTAAAAATAAAATGCAAAAATAATGGCAGCTAAGTGTCATGCGGAAAGAGTTATTTTTGCGGACAAACCTAACCTCCCTAGGAGTCTAAGACTCTCTAGTGACAAACAAACCAAACAAGAGCAATCCTTCTCTAAACATACATTATTCTATGAGAAACCAAGTGTTTTCTGATCTTACC
>APFE031732929.1:72893-114281 GCA_000404065.3 Pinus taeda
AAATCAAGTGTTTAGATCCTACCTGTAGTCCAACGTTGTTGTAGTAGTCCAGCCTCGTCGATCTGGATGAGCTCCTCCTTCACTTCGAAACCTGCATTCACTAACAATCAAACGATTAAATAACACCTGAATATCTCATAAGATAAAACATATTCAACATACAGACTAAGGAGTATATGAAACAGCTCATTAATAACAAATTGTTGAGAAGAATGGACTTATTTGTATTAATAGGAAACAAAAGAAACCATTACAACCTGAGCCTTGGTGTTGTGCAATTTCCTCCTAGGGTCCAGCAAGAGTTTTCCTTTACTTTGATAAGCTCACCCACTTCCAAATGAAACAAGAAAGGATGGGAATCTCTCCTCACAAGCTTCTACAAGGAAGTCCTAATTCCAGCAGCATCTACCCTTTGGAACATTCAGCTTTCCCTCCCTTGGCCCAATGCCTGTATGTATAGTGTTCTAGAGGAAGTTATTCAGTTCCAACATCAATGGGATACTCCCTCTTTTGGATGGGGTAGCTCCTCTCTTGATGGGATAAGTTCCTCTATCATAGGGATGCATGAACCATCTGGAGGCGCTCAATACACGTCAAACACTCTTCTAGAAGGCTCTAGAAGTGACCACAAGTAACGTTTTAAAGATGAAACTCACGCCTTTTGACCTTTACAGGGGTACGCACCCATCCTTTGGCTTACAGAGCGTACAAGTACACAGGCACAGTGTGTTTGGGGTGCGTACACGCAGGCAAGGTAGAGAGAACCTACGTACCCAGAGATAAACATGTTTTTAAGTGACTTTCTCTCTTTTTGAAGTTTGACATGAAGAGCAGAGGTGTGAGGCTTGACAAGGAGGATAATATGACTATTGATGGAGCCATATTAACTGCAGATAGTCATGGTGACAAATTTCAGTGTAACACTAAGATATGGTTTGGAAGATCAAAGGCTTGAGGTATGTTTGAGGTCATTTTCAATTATGGCTTATGTATCATTATTATTAATAATCCAATGTTTTGTGATTCAAGTTTTTGGTATGGTATTATTATAATTTTGATAGAAAGGCTTAATGGTTGTAGCATTCAAGGCTGCCATGTGTTTATCAAATTGTAGCAGTGGCTGCAATAAGCTTGTCAAACTATGTCAAAGGAAGTAGCTTGAAGGTTGTAAATTAATTCAAGAACCCATATGGTGGATTCATAAATGTGTAAATCCAATGAAAAAATCTTAGTAGCATAAATTTGGGTTGTTTTTCTTCACATAGAGTTGTAGATGAAAGTTTGCATTACACGTGTTTGACAAAAGTGGTAAATGAGACATTATGGACCTAAATTTTTTATGTTTTAAAGAATTTCATCCCAGGGTGTATTGGATGTGATTCAGCCCAACATCATGGGATATCCACACCTTTTGGAAATTTAACCCCCCATTTGATTCAAACAAAACACGTTTCAGAACCTAGATCATAAATCTAGGTGAGTTTGTAGATTGTAGCTGCCAACTGTGTGTGTCTGCTGTCAAGTTTTTGGTGAAGGATTAAGATAAATTAGTCCCCTTTTTAATATGTCAACATTTGAAGGCTTAATTAATTAATTTTATGAGTTAAATACACTGAGTAATAATCTTATATTTCATGCTTGCAAAATGTTTGTCAAAAGGCCTCAATGGTTGTAGATTGCATACTTGGAAAGTGTTTGTCGAAAGGCCTAAATAGTTGTAGCTTGTATATTACATGCTTGCAAATTGTTTGTCAAAAGGTATCAATGGTTGTAATTTTTGTGCATATAAATTGTTAGAGTAAATTTCTTGTTTACTGTAGCTTTTATGTATTAGAAATTTATGAATAAATTATTTAATGGATGTGGTTTCCTATATCTACAAGTTTTTGAATGTGAAAATGAATTTAATATTTTTCTTAAGTGTGAATCGAGATAAACAATTGTTACTTTTATTATCTAATGCTTCCATACAAAAAAAGAGAGGGGGGTTGTTGTTGGAAACAATTTTATAGTGACTAATTCTATAGGATTTGGTGCAAGTGTGCATAATAAGTTTCATCTAAGTTGCATGTATTCATGGGTGCATTATTATGCTTTAATGATTGTAGAAAACAACTATTGATCCCAATTTTGGCAAGTCCATTGTTTAATTAGCACTCTATGAAGAATAACATGCTTTTGAATCCGTAATCTCAGTTACTCTTGCTACAACATTCATTCTATGAGTCTCATGACTAAAGCAATGTCATTGGGAATTTTGTATTGATGAATCAATAAACTATCATATTTATTAGATTTACTAATGAAGTGAGCCATATTCCTCCTTCAATTATCTTGTTACAAGTAGGTTTATACTCATACCCTTATATGTGATTTTTGTGATAGAAGCATAATATTTTAGGTTATTGTGGCATATGTTTGTGGTTATGATGTCAAGAGTCAATAAGTGGAACTTATTTAGCTTAATCTAGGAGATAAAATAGGTTAATCTAGCTTAATGCTCACACATGGACTCTATCGAATTTATTTCCAGTCTTAGTTAGAGTTCACATATAAGTATGAAAAGAGCACATGATTCTTTTAAAGTTGAGGAAAAAAATTTTTTTCAATTGGTTTTAAAGGAAAGTTATCCCCGACTTCTAATTCTATATTCATATATTGAAATAGATGAATGAGCATGATCACATGATAACTAAGTTAGTCATATTATGAGTAAAAATAAATACATTTGAGTAATAGTGTCCAATGTGACCTTTACTTCTCTATACTATTGATGGTTGGTAAGGTGGGACCTTACCTATGGTATTAGAGCTGGCTACAACACTAGGGCCTAATGGGACAACATTTTTTCTTATAGGTTGATGATGTATGGATTTTTATTTTGTATACCTGTTGAATTGTTGTTTATGTTGACTTGGGATCATATTGGTTGCGTAGGGGATATTATTATTATGTATTTTAGAAACTTGTGAAAGAAAAAAAATGCTTTCTTATATTCCTTAATATATTTATTAAGAAAATTTATTGGAAATATGTTAAAGGACTTAAAGACATGTTGGGAAAGGTTGTGCTTGAGAAGTTGGGGTTAAGCATAAGTGCGTGAATGGCTTGATTTCCAATGGTTGAGTGACATATATGGAGTGCATGCATGGTTGAATATATGTTTAATGCATCATTATCAATGTGATATAGGCTTACTAACCATATTTACTAGCTAAAATTGTATCTACCAAGAAAAATATTGGACTAATTTGGACTATAGTATGATGACCTTGATGTGTATGCATTGGGAATGTGTAACAAGTGTAAGGCTAAGATTCAAATAATGTGATGATTGAGTACATCATGTTAATTTTGACTCCTTTATTATCTACACTAATGGAAACTTAACAAAAGTTACGTTTAAGGATGTCACTTCTAACTGTGAATGTAGATTCACGAGTAATGTATGTGCATTAATTTGATGTGTTAAAATATGATTTGGGAATACATTCTTAATGAGTAAGAATTAAATTCCTATGATTGGTTTAACATGATTTTGTGTATTTTGGGTTGACAATATGCATCAAATAACTTGAAAATACTCAAACACTAGGTTCTAGTATGACCTTCCTAATAGTCAAGAGGCTTAAATGACTTGTGCATGAATGGTTGGGGAAGCCATTTTAAGGAACACTTGAATGTTATGTTTTCCTTAAGTTATGTCTAGGTGTGGAATCCGTACTAGCATATATCTATGAGCTAATGTATGGGTGTGGAATCCATACTAACATATATATATGAGCTAAGTAATTCTTCTGGTTAGAATGCACAAATAATTTTGGTGGAATCTCATAGACATGATTAAGGAGGATTGATTATGTGTAACTAAAGTCAAATGGATAGAGATTCAAAACATGAATTTGCTTGAAATTTAAATACATTATTCTCTTTTTATTACAAATCAATATACTAAGATTCGTATAGTGAACACAATTAGGTGCTTTAGAATGTTTGGAATAAATGATTTTGATATATGGAACCAAGTGTAAACTAGGTATCTATCCTCTAGTATTGCAATTATTTTATATGTGTTGGATTTAAGTAGAATTGAATTAATTTTCAAATTCTTGAAATGTAGAAAAATATTATTGTGATAAGTTGATGAAATATCTTTTCTATTGGCTTAAGACAAATTAGGTCTAGGAAATCCATAATAGTCTCCTTAATGATTTTATCAATTGCATATTGGTTGAATTTTATTTAACTAAATTAATTAGAAAAATTATTAGGATTGAACTCATGAATTGCTCTAAACTATTGTTAGTTAGGAAATTGATTCAAAATTCATATTGTTTATAAACTTGATGAGTTATTTTCTTGAAATTCGATTAACTTGTAAATTATTAAGAGAATAACATGTTTAGAAGATAAACATGTTGTGTGGTGAGAAATTTGTTTTATCTGAACTTAAAGGAAAAATGTTTGAGATTAATGAAAATTTTATTTGAGTTATTGTTTTACAAGAATATGTGATTGTGATATTTTTTGAGGGAGAGATTGAAGGATAGTGAGATCACATTTTGACACACTGGAATTGTTGCATGATTTAGAAAACTAAGATGATTATATTGTATGTGGAATGGAAGAGATTGTTGGATTTAGTAATTTGCGTTTGGATGTATAGTTGTATGAATAGTTATGAGTCCTACAAAAGGTTGTAATATTTTGAGAGGGTAAAACTTAGCTTTAGGCTAGAAATTCCCTTGTGATAGTCTAAATCTTATTTAAATTCAACAAGATTCTTCATAGTTTGAGAAATGTATGGTTTGATAGCTTGTTTTTGTGTATGTATTAATAGTAAGGAATGAGACCTAAAACCAAATGAATTGATTAATTATTAAATAGAAATTATGAGCAATTTTATAGTTGGAAATAGGTTGACTTACAACTATTAAGATAGATTTAATAATATAGATATCATATGTGCATAATTATGAAAGTTTTTCTTGATTACAAGCCACTTTCGAAAAGATATAATTAACTTGTTTTTGGAATGAAGATATTCTAACAAAGTCATTCATAATTGATTCTCAAGTAAAAGAAGTGAATAATAATGAAGATTATGGGAACTCAAGGAATGGTCTAGGTCTATAATACAAAAGTGGGTCAATGAGGATTGTATGGAGCCTTAGCTTGCTAATTAAAAAAAAAAAAAAATGGTGACTTGAACCTCAAATTGTGATTTTTCCTAAAGAGTAAACATTTAGTAAAAAATGTAGGTAAATCCTAAAGATTTTGATTGCAAGGATGTCTTATGGAATGAAAAGGGTAAACTTGCATTGAGAAGACATAAATCAAGTGGGATGTAAAAGTGGGTTTAATATATGACATCATGTTTTGTTGTGTAATTTCTCTGACAATGTATGTGGATAGACCATCATTGTGAGATTGATTGTGAGATGGGATGGACCATCATTGTTGCTTATACAACCAAGAGGGGGTTGTTGTTGGAAACATTTTTACAGTGACTAATTTTGTAGGATTTGGTGCAAGTGAGCATAATAAGTTTCGTTTGAGCTGCATGCATTCATGGGTGCATTCTTGTTCTTTAATGAATGAAGAAAACAACTATTGTGCCCAATTTTGGAAAGTCCATTGTTTTATTGGCACTTTTTTAAGAATAATATACTTCTGAATTTGTAACAGTGGTTGCTCTTGTTTCCGCATTCATTATACGAATCTCATGATTGAAGAAACGCCATTAGGAATTTTTTATTGATGAATCAATAAACATATCATATTTATTAGTTTTACTGATGAAGAGAGGCATATTCCTCCTTCAATTATCTTTTTAAAAGTAGGGTAATACTCATAACCTTATATGTAATTTTTGTGATAGAAGCATAATATTTTAGGTTCTTGTGGCATATTTTTGTGGTTATGATGTCAAGATTCAATAAGTGGAACTTATTTAGCATAATCTAGGAGATCAAATAGTTTGATCTAGCTTAATGCTTGCATATGGAATTATGGTGGAATTTATTTCCTGTCTTACTTAGAGGTCATGTATAAGTATGAAGAGAGCACATGATTCATTTAAACTTGAGGAAAAATGTGTTTTGGAATTGGTTTTAATGGAAATTTATCCCTGAATTCTTATGTTATATTCTTATATTGAAATATATGAAGGAACATGATCACATGATAACTAAGTTAGTCATATTATGAGCAAAAACAAAAATTGTGTAATAGTGTTCAATGTGACATTTACTTCTCTATACTATTGATGGTTGGTAAGGTGGGACCTTACATATGGTATCAAAGGCGACTACAACACTATGGCCTAATGGGACAACATGCTTTCTTATAGGTTGATGATGTATGGATGTTGATTTTGCATGCATGTTGAATTGTTGTGTATGTTGACTTGGGAACATATTGGTTGCATAGGGGATATTATTATTATGTCATTGAGAAACTCGTGAAAGAAAATAATGCTTTCTTATATTCCTTAATATTTTTGTTAAGACACATTTTTAGAAATATGTTAAAGGATTTAAAGACATGCTAGGAAAGCATATGCTTAAGAAGTTCAGGTTGAACATAAGCATGTGAATAGCTTGATTTTCAATGGTTGACTGAGATATATGGAGTGAATTCATAGTTGCATAAATGTTTGATGCATCATTATCAATGTGATATGGGCTTAATAGCCATCTTTACTAGCTGAACCTATATCTACCAATAAAAATATTGACCTAGCATGGACTATAGTATGATGACGTTGGTGTGTATGCTTTAGGAATGTGTAACAAGTGTAAGGAAGAGATTCAATCAATGTGATTATTGAGTTCACCATGTTAATTTTGACACTTTTATTATCTACACTAATGGAAAGATAACAAAATTTACCTTGAAGGCTGTCACTTTTAACTCTGAATGTAGATTCACGAGTAATGTATGTGCATTAATTTGATGTGTTAAAATATGATTTGGGAATATATTCTTAACAAGTAAGAAGGGAATTCCTATGATTTCTTTGACATTATGTCAAATAACTTGAAATTACTCAAATACTAGGTTCTGGTATGACCTTCTTTCCTAAGGAACACTTGAAGGTTATGTTTTCCTTAATTTATGTAGGGGTGTGGAATCCATAATAGCATATAATTATTAGCTAATGTATGGGTGTGGAATCCATACTAACATATATCTATGAGCTAAGTAATGAGGTAAGGTATGGGTGCAGAATCCATACTAACATATATCTATGAGCTAAGTAATTATTCTCGTTAGAATGAACAAATTATTTTGATGGAATCTCATAGACATGATTAAGGAGTATTGGTTATGTGTAATTAAAGTTAAATGGATAGAGATTCGTAACATGAAATTGCTTGCGATTTAAATCCATTATTTTCTTTTTTATTACAAATGAAGTTACTAAGATTGGTATAGTGAAAACCATTAGGTGGTTTAGAATGTTTGGAATAATTAATTTTGATATATGGAGTTAAGTGTGAACTAGGTATCTATCCTCTAGTATTATAATACTTTGTGTGTTGGATTTAAGTAGAATTAAATTGATTTTCAAATTCTTGAAATGTAGACAAAAATTATTGTGATAAGTTGATGAAATATATTTTCTATTGGCTTAAGACAAATTAGGTCTAGGAAAGCCATAATAGTCTCCTTACTAAGTTTATCAATTGCATATTGGTTGAATTCTATTTAACTAAATTAATTAGAGAAATTATGAGGATTGAACTCATGAACTGCTCTAAACTATTGTTTGTTAGGCAGTTGAGACAAAACTCATATTGTTTATGAACTTGATTGATGGGACCCAGCCCACACTCCAATGTATAACTTGGAACAACGTTTGTTCGGTGCTATTTATTAATTCAGATTTGGTTGATGATTTGGATTTTAATCATTGTTATGATCAATGGATATTTTCTGTGGTGGTTGAAATCATTTATTATGGAGTGTAAATGTGTCACCTGACCTATCCCACCTCGATCCTTGTTCTCCGCTTGGTCATTACGCAAAACCCTTTGGCATTTTGGTCATTTCGACATTTTTATTCTGCTGCGAGAGCTCCGCGAGGGTTTCTATGGTGATGGTCTATTTTGGTTCCGTCTATGAATGAATGTTGAACCATGGGCTTGCCTGTGTTGTTGGCGACTGTATTCTTTGTTGTACGGTCCTGTTACACGTTTTGAAGGTTGGTTTGTTTGTTTTCCTTGGCACAACTGGTTATTTCTTATGTTTAAACTTGGAATCAATTATTGGTTGGTTCTGTCTGGTTTCCAACCATTCTTTCCTACTGTTGGTTACTTTGCAATGGCTTGGCTGCTAAAAAAAATTTGTTACTGTTCCCATGTGCTTAGGTGACAGGCACGATGGCTCTCTTTACTATATCTTCTTAGGTAATTCGTCTTTCCGAGATTTACTTCTGCCTTTCCCTGGTTTAAGCGCTAACCATGTCTGCCCCTTCTGTCTCAGGAAATTTCCATGTCTCGTGGCTCTGTGGCATGCGGTTTCTTGTTCAAACACACTCCCAGTTAAGGTTTTGTTCTTCCCTTTCCTGAATTATATCTCTGCTCGTGTCTCTTTTATGTGTGTTTTGATTAACAGTGGCCTGTTCTGGCTATGCAGGTCAAAGTTTCGACCTCGGGCATGGATGGTTGTAACACTCTGGTTCCCAAACCCTTCGGTGCTTTTCTGGTAGGCTTTATCATCACAGACTTGTAGGGCTGTAGCTAGGGTTTATAGTTTTCTGGTGGTTGCGCCTCGGCGTTCGTTTGCCTACCTCTTGTTTGAGTTGTTACACGACCTAGGCACACCTCTGTTTGCAGTTCCAGTTTGTATTTTGTGTTGGTTGAAATTGTTAGTTGGACATGAGGATTACACGATGACAAACCCTTGACAAGGGTCTGTCCTATCTCTTGGTCGTTGTTTCCTCTATTTGTTCGACAACGTAATACTAGACTCTTAAGTAATAACAATTATATTTTTTTGTCTCCGTTTCGTTTGAAAAGGAAAAGAATGGTGTATAACAGTTTGTAATGAATTATCTTTGTTTGGGGTTTGTCCAGTCGATATTCAGGTTCTGATTTTCTTGTTCATTTGATTTGCTATGTTGTCTTTCTTCTGGCCATGAACTTGTCCACTGTTTGTCCTTTCTGGTCTTGGAAACTTGTATGCATTCGACAGTGCTCTATTTCTTAAGAGAGGAAAAACATAGGACTGTATGCCTGTACTTTATTTATCATTTCTGAATCATTTAATAATAGAGAAATATAGTTGCACAATATGAAGACGATAGTACATATGGATGAATGCTAAATTTGTTCTCTGTCTCTTTTTATTACTTGTATCCGAAAATTCTTAACCTTGTCAATGATTTTCGATGTTACATTTATGTTCTGTGTCTATAGTTAATTGAACTATGTAGTTACTTTTTCAATTGTAAGTCTTTAGTTACATAACTATTCCAGATTTCGGTTCTACCTATGCGGCAAGATTTTACATTGGACACATTTGTCTTTTTCCTTTAAAATGACAAAACAATTATTAATCAATTGTTGATTAAAGACAAACAAATAAATGACCCTAACTGACCAAACTACCCTTGACTAATACTGAGATTAAAAATAAAACAAAGTTCTACATCCAACTTTGACAAATTGAACATAAAGAAAACCAATATGCTAATACAACTCTCCACCTTGGCAGAGACCAACACCCGGTCATGGTGCCCTAGTTGGATGCTCCTGCATCATTGATGAACCGCTTTCTTAAAAATTGATTAACTTTTAAATTGTTAAGAGAATAACATGTTTAGAAGATAAACATGTTGTGTGGTGAGAAATTTGTTTTATTTGAACTTAGAGGGGAAATTGTTTGTGATAAACGAAAACCTTATCTGAGTTCTTGTTTTACAAGAATATGTGCTTGTGATATTTTTTGAGGGATAAATTGAAGGAGAGGGAGATCACATTTTGACGCATTGGAATTGCTGCATGATTTATAAATCTAATATGATTGTATTTTATGCAGAATGGAAGAGGTTGTTGGATTTAGTAATTTGTGCTTGGATGTATAGTTGTATGAGTATTTATTAGTCCTACAAAAGGTTTTAATATTTTGAGAGGGTGGTAATTCTCTTTAAAAAACAAAAAAAACTTAATTTTAGGTTGGAAATTACATTGTGGTAGTCTAAATATTATTTAAATTCAACAAGATTCTTCATATTTTGAGAAATGTATGGTTTTCATATATTGTTTTTGTGTATGTATTAATACTAATGAATAAGACCTGAAACCAAATGAATTGATTAATTACTGAATAGAAATCATGAGTAATTTTATATTTTGGAAAACATGTTGACATACAATTATCATGATAGATTCAATAATATTGATATCATATTTGCATAATTATGAAAGTTTTTCTTGATTACAAGCCACTTTCGAAAAGATATCATTAATTTGTTTTTGGAATGAAGATATTCTAACAAAGTCATTCATAATTGATTATCAAGTAAAAGAAGTGAATAATAATGAAGATTATGGGACCTCAAGGAATGGTCTATAATAAAAAAGTGGGTCAATGAGGATTGTATGGAACCTTGGCTTGTTAGTTAAAAATAAATAAATAAAAATGGTGTCTTGAACCTCAAATTGTGATTTTTTCTAAAGAGTAAACATTTAGTAAAAATTGTCAATAGATCCTAAAGATTTTGATTGCATGGATGTCTTATGGAATGAAAAGGGTAAACTTAGATTGAGAATACATAAATCAAGTGGTATTTAAGAGTGGGTTTTATATATGACATCATGTTTTGTTGCGTAGTTTCACTAGTAATGTATATGGATGATTTAATGCTTCTTGTATGCAGATTTGATTGTGAGATGGGATGGACCATCATGGTTGTTTATACAACCAATGTGTGATCTATTTAAAGCTCGGAAATCTCAACATACTATAGAACCATGAAGATGACACATGTAGGATTCATGTAGACTGCGAGAAAAAAAACATGTAGAATATCAAATTATTATAAATAACTTAAGTAGATGTCATATCAATTACATAAAATAGTATTTTGATATGGTACTATAAAGTGTATGGTTGGTTTTTATATCGAAGTATTTGGCATTTTATATCAAAGCATGTCTAATATAGCATGGATATATTTTCTACTTGATTAAGAATGGTATGTTTTGGTTTTTATGGAGTTGATTCCAATTTAGAAAACATTAAAATATGAATTGGCATGAAGAAAACAATATCAAATACATATACAGAAGGTTAACACCTTATTGATAGGAGAATTGAAAAGAACTAAGTATCTTATGACTGTATTAAAAATTCTGGGCCAAGTTTAGCCCAAGAGGGGGAGTATGTAGTGTCCCTTCTTGGTGAGATAACTTTGATGACACTTCCAGAGGGCGATTTTGATGCAGTGATATAAAAATTATGCATTTCAAACTTATGTATATGCTTGTATTCTATAAACTTGGATTAGGTCACACGATTGCTACATGCTTATGATAAAGACTAATTTTGGATAAGTGCATATTATTGATGTTTTCTATTTTGGTATCCTAGTTTGGACATAGGTGTATGCCATGGATGGTGATCCAGGATTGAAACACACAGATCCATGGATGATCATGGTTATGTGGAACATATGGTTAATTATGATTTTATGTGTGATATATTATTTGTATGATTATATATGCTTAATCTTATAATGAGCAAGGTGTGGTAGGGGGGTTGGTTATTTGTTAACATGGATGCACAAATTATAAATTATTGTGGAAGTCATTCGGAAGTCATGATACATGATTTGTATGATTATATATGCTTACTCTTTCACTGGTAATCATGTGATAGGGGATGTGGTTATTTTAAAACAAGGATTTTCAAATTATAAATGACTGTGGAAGTCATTTCTTTAAAACCAAAATGATTGCGAAAGTCATGCACAATTATTGGTAGTGGAATAAGACCTTACCAACGAACCATCATATTGGTATGAGCTCACAATCAATACCTTAAGGCGAAGCATGAAGTTTCAAAGAAGAGTACATGAGAAGCCATAGAAATTAGGTTGTCGAGTCCTAAATCCATGAAATATTAAGACGTGGAGTCTTGGATCTATAATAAAAGGACTAGGGCATGGGGTCCTCAATATTTAAAAGATCAAAATATGGAATACTAGATCCTTGGAGTGTATCAAGGTGTAGAGTCCTTAATATACTAAGGCATAAATATGCATGTGATAGGGATGTGGAATCCTTATTCTCTAGAAGAAAATTACCACTCACGGGTAAATCAAGGATAAATTTCCTTAATAAATCCTCATTTCTGCTAATTCTGGAGTGACTTTCTAAAAATAGAAAGTCATGTCTAACATCACAGGTATGACTTTCTAGAAATACTATATCTCCTTGCATCAATTGGTAATCAAGTATAGTCGAAGGAAAATCAATTAACTTATCACTAATCAATCCTAACAGCTCAATCTTGACTTAATCATCAATATTATTAATATTATTACTATCTTTATGATACTATGATATTATTATTACAAGGGATTACAAGTCATCTTCATCACCTCAATCACTTCACACCTCTCTCCTTGATGACTCTTATGACTCTACATAAATCTCTATGTTAATGATAAATTACACTCTCTCTTATGCACTCATTAAAGACATGACATATTCCTCTTACACCCATTTAAAGCATGTCCTAAAAAATTCATCTTACAATCTCTTTAATGCATATGTTACACTCTCATTAACTAAGGCATGCATACCTCTCCTTAATGTCATGAGTTACACTCCTCTAAATGGAACATGTTACTATTCTCAAGGAATGCATATTACTCCTCCTTTATGACAAGAATTTTTTGCTCCTCCTATATATGTGTCTCATGTCTTCTCACTTGGGGTACAAAAGAGGTACATTGTGGTACCAAGATTTGGAGAGATTTAAAGAATGTTGTGAGAGGGAGAGACCTGGACAGTAGCCAAATGCTAATATAACTTACTAAGTGGCTCTACCCAATGGAGTTGAACATGAGTGGTATTGAGAGGAAGTGAAACTTATCTTCCTTGACTTTCCTTGTATATCTCTCTAGTGCTATATTTTTGGACTGCTTGTGAGCTTATACAAATAAGGGATTCTAGGGGGAGAAGTTATTCCTAGATACATCTAAGAGGAAAATCGGATGGTTCAAATAAGTTGGTTAAGGAATCATCTATGGAGCATGATTTCAGTAGTTGGAATTGAGTGTCGCATAAGATATATATTTAATTTCCTTGAAATTTTAGTATAATATTAGCATAAATGATTGTAGAAATTTTATTTTTTGTGAGCTTGTAACTTGGGTTTAAGCTTATGTTATCTGAAGGATTATTGTCTAAGTTGAGAATGAAGACTAAGAATAGTCTATATGTATGGATACTTATACTTCAAGTTGGAAATATTTTTGGTGTAGTTTATTGTACTAACCTTGGTATTGTAGCAAACTAAGGAAGAAAATATGAATATTTCTAACAATAGTTACAATGAATAATTGCAAAAGAGGTTGGGAAAGAGTTTCATGACTTATGGTTTTGTATTTTTTTAATTGAAATAGGTAATTATATGCATTTTAGAAAGTGTTTCAGGGTATGTTTGCAAAGTGTTTGACAAAATACCTAAATGAGTGATGTTATCAATTTATATATTATGCATGAATAAGTGCTAAGTTACAACATACATGAGAAGTAAGAAAATGGAAATGTACCCAAAATATATCTAGAGGAATTACAGAATAAGCCCTTTAAAAGAAAATGCAAAAATAATGGCAGCTAAAATATGGTTTGGAAGATCAAAGGCTTAAGGTAATTTTTAGTTATGGCTTATGTCCCATTCTTATTAAGAATTCAATGTTCCTTGATTCAAGTTTTTTGTATAGTACTATTAGAATTTTGACAAAAATCCATAGTGGAAGTAACATTCAAGGTTGCCATGCATTTTTCAAATTGTAGCAGTGGCTACAACAAGCTTGTCAAATTATGTCAAAGGAAGTAGATTGTGGGTTGTAAAATGTTTCAAGAACTCATATGGTGGATTTAGAAATGTATAAATTCAATGAAAAACTCTTAGTAGCATACTTTTGGGTTGTCTTTCCTCATGTAGAGATATAGATGAAAGTTTGCATTCCATGTGTTTGACAAAAGTGGTAAATAAGACATTATGGATCCAAATTTTTGTTGTTTTAAATAATTGCATCACTGAGAGTATTGAATATGATTCAACCCAACATTAGGGGGTACCCATGCTTTTTGGAACTATAACCCCCCATTGATTCCAAAAGTAGGCTTTTCAAAACCGAGATCGTAAATCTGGGTGATTTTGCAGATTTTTGTTGTCAACTATATGTGCCTATTGTGAAGTTTTTGGTGAAGGATTAAGATGAATTAGTTCCTGTTTTAATATGCCAACATTTGAAGGATTAATTTATTAATTTTATCAGTTAAATAGGTTGAGTAAGAATCCTATATTTCATGCTTGCAAAGCATTTTTCAAAAGGCCTCAATGGTTGTAGATTGCATGCTTGCAAAGTGTTTGTTAAAAGGCCTCAATGGTTGTAGATTTCATGTTTGATTTTTTTTGTCAAAAAGCCTCAATGGATGTAGCTTTTATATTGCACGTTTGGAAAGTGTTCGTCAAAAAGTGTCAATGGTTTTAGTTTTTGTGCATATAAATTGTTTGAGTAAATGTCTTACTTATTGTAGCTTCTAGGTACAACAACGTAAACTTTGAAATGGGAACTATAAGCTCAAAATGAGGACTTTGGCAAAAAACCCCATAAAAACATAAAAAACAGTGCTAAAAACGAAAAGTGTGTATGCTAGAACGAAGCATTTTTTTTAAGGCTCAATTTTGAACATGTTTTAAAAATGGCAGTGAAAACGAATTTTTTGTGCAAAAATTGTGCAAAAAACACCCTGAAAATGAAAAGCGTTGATACTGGAATGATGGTTTTTATTTTAGGGTCAATTTTAAACATTTTTAAAAAATGCCAGTAAAATTGAATTTTTATGTGCAAAAAAAAATTGTTTTTTACGAAAAAAACACACTAATGTTTTTGGTAGAATAACATTTTTCTTTCCTAAGTATAGATTCAACGTGTTTTAGTAATGCCGATAAATATAAAATAATGGGATCTGAAACACATCAAAATTTTATTAGTTTTCATCCATGTTGTTAAACATATAATAACATCACACTAGATATCACTAAAATTCTAATTGTTTTCAACCATGACATTAAAGATACAAAAAAATTGGAAAATTTTTAACCACAAAATTAAAAAACCATGACATTATGAACAAATTACATGACTAAATTAATCAAAATGTCATTATTTGTACATTGAATGAAACATACATTATATCTCTAATTTATTGTTGCATTGTAGATATTCTAAACATCATTTGCATATTCAATGGCTTCTAGCCAAAACCTAAAGCACTCCATTAGTGGGTATTCACTTCTTGGACAAAAAATTGTGATATTTATCTCTACTCCAAAGGATTTTTCAATGTCCAATTTGACACATAAAAGAATTGGATTTCATTCTAAATGAAGAACCCTGGTTCTGGGGTAATTTTGGGTTATCAATTACTCCATGGTTTTCTAGTTTTGATGCGACATCCTTGGTGGTCACTTCCATGATAGTGTGGGTAACACTTCCAAAACACCCCCTTCCATTTTGGCACAATCAAGTTCTCGAAGACAATGGGAATAAACTTACAAAATTAACAAAAATGATATGGTGAGAACAAAAAAAATAATATTCACATTTGTTAAAGTCTTTGTGGAGATGGATCTTAGCAAAGGGTTACTAGACCACATCATCTCGAAACATATCATTTTTCAGTGGACTCAAATTCTAGATGATGAGAACACGACTTTTAAATGTCATGTGTGTTTTCAAACATGTCACCTTCAAAACACTTGCCCTCAGATGAAGAAAACCTCAAAAAAGAAAAGGAAGCATCCAAAAATACCAAAATGATGCTAGTTTAATTACTCTCCACATTCAAAAGATACGGAGGAGGAAATCAAAGCAACACAACCTGGAAAATATAAGGACAAAATGGAAGAGAGGTCATGATTCAAGATATTCCAGTCACTCCTTCCTGATTAGGTCCGGACCAAGGAACCCAATAACGTTCGACAAGTCTAGGAGGCACTAAACAAGCTCATATTTCAAAATCATTAGATTCAGACAAAGAGTCTCCTTGCCCAAAGGTTGGCCAAGAACTTGCTTTAGTCCTAATTAATCCAGATTCATAAGGATGGAAAAAGGTGCAAAGAAGGAAAGGAAAAAAAGAAAAAATCAACACAACTTGTCATCCTTAATCTTTTAACTTTCTTTTTTCTTTTTCAGCATATGCTCGACATGTTGGCTTTTTCTGCCATAATGTACATATTTATGCCTACTCATGTAATGTTTTGTCTTTTTCATGATGTCTACTGCATACACACTATGTGTGTCTACAATGTGTAATTTTTATTTTAATTAATAGAAATTACCATGTTTTTCTACAGGAAAAAAATATATACGTAGTTTATATTGAAATACTTTATTTATGTCCAACATTAAATCTTTTTTTTTTATTACTATTTTTTAAATGGTTAGTGTAAAAATTATTTTATTAATTTTAATGTAATGTTATGAAAAAAACTGATAAGAAACAAAACATTGAAAATAAATGTTATATATTAACCATGGGTGTAAATTCCTTTCCAGAATATTAGGGTTTTACAACTAAAAATATAGTGATTTTGAAATATTTTGATTAGAATTAAGTATATATGTATATGGGTTTATTTTTACTAACGCATGAAAATAATGGATTTCTTCTTCTAAATTTCTTTCTTCCATGTTATCCAAATATAAATGCTTATGACTATTTATAATACTATCCTCAATTCCAGTCTACAATTAATTATATTCCCATGAATGTCAATTCTTAAGAAATTAGAAGCACTAGTATTGATTTTGTTACGATGGTGAACCATTTTGGAAAAGTTGTCTTTATTTTTGTTCAATGATGGACTAACGATTGGTCGTTGATTTTTATGGTGAGCATAGCGATGATCCTAACGGTTGGTTAGTCACGGTTTTGTTAAGTTGTATGTTCTCATTGTTTATGTGGGCTGTGGTGTTATGTCACAAGGTTCAACAAACTTCAACCTTAAGGTTTGAATTTTTGGTGAACCTTAAAAAGAATTGAGGTTCGGCGAACCTCATCGAACCTCATAGCCATTGACCAAGTCCATATATCAAAACTCATAACCTCATGTCACGACTCAAGCTTGTAATCTATCCTTGCAATTTCTATGTTTGTGATAACATTTTTTTTGTTTATTGATGTTGATATCTTACCATTTTATCCTATATTTCATTTTAAACTTAATATACATACATGTATACAAAATGCATATAGGTGAACCTAATAGTGAACCTCATCAAAAAATTCGAACACGAACCGAACCTAATCATTGTCGAACCCGAACTCGAACCGATCCATGTGACTTAGGTGTGGTGTGATTTTTTATGTAACAATTTTTTCTAAATTAATTTTGTCTTATGGGTTTGATTATAAATTTTAATATTTATTAATTGAAATAAATTGTTCTTTTACTTTATGTTTGAAAACCATTAATTTAGCCCATGGGGTTTTGGATTGACGATGAATGGGTGCACTGTTAAGGCACTCCTTGCGATAGGTCACTGGTTCAAATTCCTCGTGGGTGCTTAACTACCAAAAAAAAAAAATTACCATTAATTTATCTACTTTCACAAACTACTTCCAAGTTCTGTGAAAGATATAGTTTCCATTTTAGAAATGTTAATGGTTAAAAGAGTTGTGCACATTATCATCAGAAGAATAATAATAAAAGTAATATAATGGTAAAATATAACATATTACATGTCTTACATGTTGAAGTTCAAAATTGGATATTCACATTTGACCCCAACTACAAAGAGTGTAAAATTAGCATGAGGTTTTTGTTATGTGTAAGAGCATAAAGAGGGCCATTCTTTTATATAGATTAATGGAATTTGGAATTCCACCTTATTTCAAGTGTATCTACTAAATGAGCTAAAGTAAGGATGTGTTTTAGTGTGCAAGGTTTTGGCCCTTTCCTATGTTCCCTTAAAGTTTGTTTTGTTTCCTCTTTTTTCTCTTTTATGTTACCCCTTTGACGTATATGTAAAATCTATGGCTTGATTTGAGATAGTAGGCCCATCATACACCTTCTAGTTTATGGATAATATAGTCTAAGATTGGGATTAAACCAAGGTAGTATAGAGCCATTCCTCCAACCCAAAATTTTGGGCTCAAGTTGGGATTATAGAGATATCATTCTCCAAACCTAAATTTTAGGGTGAAACAAGATCATAAAGATCTCAACTTTCACCTCCAAACTATTTTGTTATCCTTACATCTTCATCCTCCCAAGGAGGGGTCCCTTCCTCTCATTCTACCTCTCCTTCCCCACATCTACACACCTCTTATGTTGTTTCTATTAGGGTGGATGGAAGAGCGTAGAGGTAGCCCTCACTTCTTCTTTCACATTCCATCCTCCACCCACATTTCCTTCCCCTTCATACACTCCTAAGATCTCATTATACCATTTACTCCACACTCTTCTTTTCTTTCCTTTAACACACCATTTTCTTTTAGGGTGGAGGGTGAAACCATCCATTTTCACATTGCATGTACTTATCTAGGGTATATGGTGGAGGTATACTACACTTTTCATTCAAAGTGCTTACCTCCACCCCATGTTTTTTATACATTCCTTTATCTTATTTCCTTTTTTCATTTCATATTCCCCTTATGGCTAAGGTAGGTTCATTAAATCTCTATGTTTCAACCACTTAGCTCCACTGCATGCTTTCATTGTTTCTTAATTTCCTTCTATTGAAATTCCCCTCTCCTTGCTACTCTACATTGCTCATATTCCTTTCACTAAGGCAACGGACAAATGTAGTTAATCATCTTATTTCTATAATTTTCCTTTATCCCATATAAGGAATCTTAAGAACCCAACTTTGAATGACATGGAAAGAAAAATGGAAACCAATGGTGGGTGGAAAATTGCAATTAGGGTATTCCTGGGCACAAGGCTAATAATAGACAAATGGTAGGAGGCAACTAGTTGTGTGTTAGACACAAGTATGGACATGTAGACCCAAAATTAAACCAAGAGTGTGTATGAAGTTGCTTGTACATTGAGACCCCACTCTATCACACATTATAGTGGGAAGGAATTCACATATATAAACATTAAAGCCTTGTTCATTAGATGTAGGTGAAATACACACTAAAACACCAATCCAATGGTGATTAAAGATAGAAAAAAACAAAGCAATGTTTCTACAACAATAAAGGAAAATTAAACTTATCATCAGACAAATTGCTATTCCCAAGATATCAACATAAATGAAAACATTAGCAATCCAACCAAAACTAACCATCGCATGTAATTAATCAACAAATTACCATCAACTACAAAATGGGTCAATTTGACAATTATCAAGCTTACTAATGGGAACATTTCCAACTTATAGGGAGGTAATTAGCTATCCATGATGAACTATATGGGCTATTTTAGGAGCCCATTAGATGTTCAAGAGACACCAACTATATGTCATTATTGTTAACGATTAAGAAGTCTAGTCTCTAGATTTTGCAATGGTTTTTTTTTTTTTTCATGTTAAAAACATCTCTACTCATCCAAAGACTACATCAAGGGACTAAACCATGTCTCATATGAATCTAAAGTGCCTTTTTGCATGCATAATTGGTGAGAACAAGCAATAGTACCAAGAGCAAGAAAAATCCCACCTGGTAAATCCAAACAATGAGATTCTAGCTATGGAAGATGGTACATGAAGGTAATCACTTGTTCAAGATGCTTATCAAAATGGTTGTAATATGTAATGAAATTATGGATTAGTTCTTTATCGTCAATGAGGAGATTGCAAAATGTCAAACTACAACTAGAGAGGAAAATTTTGAGGATAGTTGGTTTCATAAAAAAAATTAGTAGTATGTTGTTGAATTTGAATCTTCATGCAAAACTTGTGAAGCTCCTGATATTGAGTTGCATTCCACCATCTTTCAATACTTTCCATACTTGTTAGAAAAATAACATATTGAAGATGTTGACTATAATGAAAACATTTTGTTATTCCACAAAGTATTTCATATTGCCAAAAATATAATGTGTATCTTAATCATGAATTATTAATAATGATGTGATATTCTCTCTTTTCCTATATATTTGCTAAATTTATATGAAAATAATGTGACCAAGACATTAGAAAAAATAAATCTAATTGTGTCCCTATACTTAAGGAAGATGATGATTCAAACATACTATCATTCCTCTCTAAATTTTTCGAATCTAATAATGGATTAAAGGAGAAATGCACTATAATACCCCATTAAAATGGAGCAGTATTTAAATTTTATTATTCTTCCTCTAATGACGAACATGTAGAAATTGAGATGGTTTCTAGAACCTTCCCTCATACTTGTGATATTTGAAATTTTATAAGAATAAAGAAGAGTGAGGAAGAGAACGATTTTTTCACCATTTTAACAAAGCAAGGCTTATAATAGTCATGACAAACTAGTGCAAGATGATTGTTATGGTGGAGACCATAAAGATACAATTTTGGTAATAAAAAAAATGGGGCTCTTTAATTCACCCAATAATATATTAGGGACTCATCAATTAAAAGAAGAAGATAAACCAATAGACCCCGATGCATCATATATGTATAATTATTCTCCCAAGTCTATATTCAGCGATAGACAATAAAAAAAAAAAAAGGAATTAGAATGAATTTTATGGTGACCCATAAAATGATATATACAAAGTGAAATGCAAAGAAAATAAATTAGGCTTGTCATATTTTATAACATTTCTTTCTTTTATAAATTCTGAGAAACAAGACATTCGACATCGAATCTCATTTCACCAATCTAATTTTAGTGTAGTACCCATGACAAGTTGATCTATCCATCTTTTAAAAACAAAAAAACAAAAAAAATACATACCATAAATGGAAAATTTCAGATATTTTTTGATTTGAACTACCACCACCATAATTTCTAACTAAAATTAAGTTTACAAGTATTTGAGTTTGCTTTATAATAACAACGCATAAAGAACAAATGAAAAACTTTTGAATTTCATTCCTCCATGCCATCTAAATGTAAATGTCTATGACAAACTACAAGAGAAGTTTTTTTAAACCTTTGAAATTATGTTGACTTGTAGTTTTGATATTGTGAGATGTTTAAATGTGTCTTTGTTTAAATAAGCCTATATTTACATGAAGGTCCATAATTTAAAATGATGATGTCACGGAGGATGGCAGGAGCGGAGGTGAAATGGTGGCGACTAGGGTTGCAGGTTACTGAGGAATTTTTCCCCATGGATGGGTGCGGGGGAGGGAGCTCCACTCCCTCCTACAAGGAGGCAGTGGTCTGCAAGGGCAAGAAACGTCCAGATACAGACAGAGGTAATACTAAGGAAGGATGAAGAAACAGGGAGGAGGAAACAGAAGGCACCAAATCGAAGGAGAATGCTGGCACAAAAGACAAAGAGGAAAACGACAAAAAATAGGGAACAAAAGAAAAAATTCAGGAGGGACCATGTAAACCCAAGACTGATATCACTCCTAGAGTAGTTTTAAATGATCCAGCACAACAGGCGCACACGGATCACATGCAGACTTATGCAATCATATGCAAATTCATGGGATTGTGGCCCACTAAAAAAGCTTTACAAACATGGATCAGATACCACTGGAAGCCCAAAGGAAGCATTGATCTTCATCTGGGGTCCAAGGGTTTCTTCACTGTGGTGTTCACCAACATTGAAGATAAAGACAGAGTGTTTGAAGGCAGCCCATACTTCTATGCAATAACAGGGCTCTACTTGAGACCTTAAATGATGAATTTCGTTCCGAAGTGGGAAACTTTTACTTCAGTCCCGATTTGGGTAAGACTCTATTCTCTACCTCTGGATTATTGGCAAACAAAATCGCTAGCTGCCATAGGCAATAAATTAGGATGGTTTGTCAAAGCTTCTGAAGCCACAGGGAGGGAAAAATATACCTCCTTTGCAAGGATCTATGTGGAAATGGATCTATCTGGAGCTCTTCCGAATGAGATCATCTTGGAAGTTTTTGATGAGGATTGGGTGCAGACAGTAGACTACGAGCATATCCCTTTTAGATGTCACAGATGCCATGAACATGGGCACCTTCTAAGAGACTGCCCTCTCAGTAAAGCAAAAAACAAACACAAAACTAATACTGAAAAAGACACAAATAGCTTTCACAAGGTTGCTCATAAAGGAAAAGGTGGCAAAAAAGGGACAAAGAAACACTAGGCTGAAGGACAAAAGGCTAGCCAGAATTAGCTCCAAGTACTCGAAGAGGATGAAGAAATAGTAGTGGAAGATCAAATAATGAATGAAGGTTTTGAGAAGAAGGAGAAGAAAGAAGGTAATGATAAAACACATGAACATGAAAAACAAAAAGGGATCATGTTGAGTGATTTAGAAATGGAAATGGATCAGGAAATGACCCAGAGTGAGATGGAAACAAAGGACAATGAGCTTCAAGAGATTCTTGAAAGAGAAAACCTGGATCTAGAATGGTTCTTGAATCAGGGAACCACTGGTGGGGTATAATCACTACCACAAGAAGAGTTTAATCGAATACAATAGTTATTCTTATGAAAAACTCAGGCAAAGGGCTGGGAGGAAGTAAACAACATTGAAAGACATAGTAATGAAGGGGTGAAAGCAGTAAAAATGAATCTAGGCAGCAAAAGAAAACAGAGAATGTTGAATAACAAAATGAAACAGGCACCTCCAGACATAATTTTTGTCCAAGAAATGAAATGCTCCATTCAAAAGTTAAGGCAAATACATATTAAATGGCTCAGCAGATTTGACTTTCTAGAAGTTAAAGCTGAAAATACAGCAGGGGGAATCCTCAGTCTTTGGAATCCACAAAAAATTGGAATAATTGATGCGAAGGCATCAAGAAATTATTTATCAGTGGTCATACAGCCTGTAGGGTATAGAAATACTTATCTAGTCGCAAATGTTTATGGTCCTCAAAGGTTAGATGACAAAATCAAGTTTATTGAATCCTTGGTGGATCTCAAGGTCGGGCATGAAGGTTTACCTTGGGTCATAGGATGGGACTTCAATATGATCAGATCTCTCTTGGAGAAAAAAAGGGGGCACAAGAGCTCTAAACAAATATTCCTCAGCCTTCCAATCCTTTTCTGAGAACATGAAGCTTATTGACATTGAAACAAACAATGGCCTCTGCACTTGGAATAATAAAAGAGGAGGGGATTCCTAGGTAGCCTCCAAGTTAGATAGACTCATGATCTCTGAGGATCTCATGCTTATAGACAAGGAAATAATAGCATGAATTCTCCCTTTTGGAGGTTCAGATCACTAGTTGGTTCAATTGGAGATCAAGGGCATAGGCACCCCTAGAAACCGACCTTTCAGATTTGAAAATATTTGGCTTTCACACCTAGAATTCATCAGCAACATTGAAAAATGTGGGCGGAAGATTTGCAGATTCAAGGATCAACAATGTTCCTGCTTCACAAAAGATTAAAGCACATCAAGAGGAAGCTAAAATATTGGAACAAGGATGAATTTGGAAATATCTTTGCAGGTAAGAAATCGTTAGAAAATAAAATGTTGGAGCTCAATCAAGATTTGATCAAGGAGGGCTTTGATAAGAACAAAAATGAGCAAGTAGAGAAACATCATCAAGAATGGGAAAAGTTGTGTAGATAAGAGGAAATTTTTTGGAAACAAAAATCAAGAGTTCAATGGCTAAAATAAGGAGAGCGCAATAGTAAATTTTTCCATAAATCCACCATTGCAAATAGGGCTCACAACTAGATCTTTGCGATCAAGGACGAGAATGGACAGATACATCAATCCCATGAGGAGATAGAAGCAATTTTTGTCAGGCAATTCTGAGGTATTGCCCAGGAAAACATTTTAGTAAGGGAACCGTTCATCAAGGACATCACTAAGCACATCCCTAAGTTGGTTTCTAGAGAGGATAATTGTAATCTCAACAGACCTGTAACGGAAAAGGAGGTCAGTGAGGTTCTCAAGGAAATGCAAAATGGCAAAGCTCCAGGTCTAGATGGATTCAATGTGGACTTATTCAAAGTTTGTTGGAATATTGTCAAAAAGGATATTCTAAGGGTTGTGGAAGATTCCAGGCTAAACAGAACTATTTTGAAGGCTCTCAATACCTCCTTCATCGCTCTAATTCCAAAATAGGATAATGCTCAAACACCAGAGAGGTATATGCCCATCGCTTTATGCAATGTGGTTTACAACATCAATTCCAAGGTAGTGGCCAATAGACTCAAACCTTTGTTGCCTACACTAGTTTCAAGGGAACAATCTGGTTATGTGGAGGGTAGACAAATTCTAGATAACATCATTCAAGCTCACAAGGTGGTTCACTCGTTAATTAGTAAAAGGAAAGAAGGTATGATAATGCAATTGGACATAGCCAAAGCATATGATAAAGTGAACTGGACATATATAAAGAGAGTACTTATTGTGTTTGGTTTTGATCATAATTGGGTCAGATGGGTCATGGCCCTGGTGACCTCCTCCAGCTTTTCAATTTTAGTTAATGGTTCTCCCTTTGAAATTTTTAGTCCTTCTAGAGGACTCAAACAAGGTGATCCACTCTCTCCTTTTCTCTTCATCCTTATGATGGAAGGGCTATGGCGGTCCATCAAGCATGCTAAAGTAACAGGCAAAATTCAAGGACTCCAACTATCAGAGAATGGTCAAGCTCTGATTCATCAACAATTTGTTGATGATACCATGTTCCAAGGAATTCCCACAGTCAAGGAAGCACTTGCATACAAACAAATTTTGAATGACTTTGCTAAGGCAACAGGTTTGGAAGTCAATCTTTCCAAATCAAAAATTTTCTTCTTTAACACCCATATAGCCATTTAGAGAAATGTCTCTAGAATTCTTGGCTTTCAAAGAGAATCCCTCCCCTCTAGGTATTTGGGAGTTCCTCTTATGACCAAACTTTTGCACAAGAGTATTTGGGAACCGTTAACTATCAAGATGCAATATAAGGTCAGAAATTGGACAATCAGATCTTTAAATCTAGTTGGCAGACTGGTTCTTACAAAGGAAGTGCTCCAAGCTATCCCAGTCTTTATGCTATCAGTTCTCCCAGCTCCAAAAGGAGTCTTACAACAATTTAGAAATATCCAAAGAGATTTTCTTTGGGGCAAGGAGGAAACTAGGAGAAAATGGGCTTTAGTCTCATGGGAAAAGATCTGTAAACCCAAGAACCAAGGAGGACTAGGATTGGATGATCTAGAGATCCTCAATAAGGCTCTTGGGGCCAAACTTTGGTGGTGGTGGGTTAAGGATCCTAAGGCTCAATGGGCAAGTATTTGGAAGGAAAAATATGCTAGCTCCTGGCATCCTTCTGAGCTAATAAGAATGTCTGGAAACTTGAAGGGATCTCCCATATGGAACAAGGCCTGGGAGAACAGAGAGATGTTTAAAAAAAATAGCTTCTGGGAAATCAGAGATGGAGAACTGGCACTCTTCTGGGAGGACAAATGGAAACAAGAACCAACACTATTGAAAGAGGAATTTGTGGGCCTCAAGTATGAGACAAACAACCAAGGTTTAGTAAAGGTTAAGGAATTTTGGGAGCAACCTCACAATACAGGAAAATGGAGAACATGGAGAAAGATAGACGGCAGAGAGGACAAAACCCTTAATAGTAGAGCGAAGACCCTAAAGAGGATGTTGGATTAAAGGATGATTTTAGTCACGGAAGGACAGGATAAACTAAGATGGGGTAACAATAAAGAGGGCAATTTTAATATTAAGGAAACAAAAGGTGTTCTCCTTGGGCTGGATTCCATAGCTCCGGTTAGAACTTGACAGAAGCTATGGAGGCACAAAGGCTGGATGAAGATCAAACTCTTCATGTTGTTGGTTCAGCACAGGAAAATATTAACATGGGACAATATTAGAAAGAGAGGTATGCTAGGACCTTCCAAATGCCAGCTTTGTGAAGCCCAAGAGGAGACATTGGAACATCTTCTCAATAGTTGCATTTTCACCTCAAGGTTATGGGATATTTTTTCCACCATCTTCAATCAGTCAGATGGAGACAAAGAAAGTATTACTAACACCTTAAATAATGGAGGAATAATTTTACGGATTATGAAGTTCTTAACTCTGCCTGGGCTCTTCTGCTAAGTTTCATCATATGGCATGTGTGGAAAGAAAGAAACAAAAGAATTTTCAAAGAAGAGAAGAATTCCTCGCTTTGCTTGTTTGAACAGATCTTGAAACAACTTAAAGAAATAGTTGGCACCACAGTAAGGGATCTCCCCAAAATCCTCCCTCAGAAGCTGATTTGAGAATTCTCAGGTAGTTAGATATGCAAGGGCTTGTTCCACAAGGTCTAGAAAGGAAAATAGTCATGAGGGAAAAGATTAAAGATTTCTGGAATCCCCCCTCAACCCGTTTTTTGAAGTATAACATCGATGGAGTTTCAAAAGGCAACCTAGGAATGGCTGGCTTCAGAGGAATTCTACAGGACGAAACCGGAAGCATCATCTCCCTCTTCCATTGTCATTTAGGAAAAGCCACCAACAACATGGCAGAATTAATGGCATTGGAACAATGCTTATAATTCCTGAAACAGGACAACTGCCATAATGTGATAATAGAAGCTGATTCAAAGTTAGTCATCAACGCAACCAAGAGAATTAATCGTGGCACAGGGCCGGAAAACGTTACAAAACACTGGAGGCTAACAAGGGTTCTTCATAAAATACAGGAGCATCTTTAGGAACTACGCACACTTAGCTTCATCCATGTGCGTAGAAAGGCCAACAAATTGGCAGACATTCTTGCCAACCAAGGTGTCAACTGTAAGGACAACAGAATTTCGATGGGTTGGCTGGAAATGGCGCAGAGCAACCTAAAAGATCTTTTCCATAACCAGGCAAAAGAGGAAAAAGAAGTGTATCAGAACAAAACTAAGGAAGCCAATTCGCAATGAACAGATTTCTGCAGGATTCCCTTTTTTGGGCAGACAGATCTATGATGGAAGGATGGCAAGGGTCGACCTCTTTAGCTTTGGTTATTACAACCCTGAATTTCCTTGGAGTCTGGAGCATGGTTTTCTCAATTAGGAGGAAGGTGAAGAGCAATAATCGACGACACCGTTCTGGCAACAACATTCCACTTCTTTTCCAGTACTGGGAGAAAAAACCACTTCACAAGTGGTTTTGGAGCGCTCACACTGCTTTCAAGTTGAAGGTGGTTTGGAGTTTTTGGCAGCGATGCCATACAGATCTTGACACGTGGATGAGGGTCAGGTCTGAAAAGCACCCTCATCACACACTAAAGTCCAATGATTTTATTCGTGCATTTGCTGCTCAACCGTCCGATTTAGTGAGAATGATCAACGATCAGGATGGAGCGAGCGATTTGGTGGGGTCGGGGGGTTTAAAAGTGTGCATTTTCATGGTGCGATGTGTATCTCCATCATGAGATTTAAGAAGAAAAATGAATGGCAACGATTAAAAGGCAGGTTATGCATTTGTTGGCGCGAGTATTTGTGGGGAGGGTTCATAGGCCCTACAACTCCCATAGCCTATTTTTGTTTGTACTCCAAAATGTTTAGCGGGAACTTTTTGAGGCTTGAGGGCTTTGATTCTATAGGACATCTTCATGTTTTGCCTTAGACCACATAGTGTGGTGGAACGTGTATATATTATAAATTATGTTTGATTTAATGATATAGAAGGAACGACTCTTGCTCAAGCAAAAAAAAGATAATTTAAAATGATGATAAATAATTTAAAATAACAATGTATGACGAGGGAAAATCAACCACCATATTTGATTTATCTAGTCAAATTATATATAACAATAATAATAATAATAAATAATATATTTTGAAAATTTCAAATAAAATGTAAATTTAAATATAAACTTATTATTAATCAATATATTTATTTACATTTCAGATTCTTTCAAGTAATTGCTTGTGAGTATGTGTTTATGTCTGATTAATCCACTCGTTGTTGATTGGAAAAAAACGAACAATTTGGTAATTTATAGTATTTATTTTGAATTTTTATCTTTCCGTATATATAAAATTTAAATAATAATATATCATGAAAATTTAAATAAATGTAAATTTAATATAAACTTATTATTAATCAATATATTTACTTAGTTTATAAATTTGATTCAAAATAATTTCTAATATTACTTAGCACATAATTTATATATAAATTTATTACTAATTAATATATTTGCTAATCTAAAAATTAATTCATAATAACTATAATAATACCTACTTACCGTACAAGGACTAATAAACCATATAAAAATCTAAGTCATATGGTTCCGATTCGAGTTTGTGTTCGACAATGATTAGGTTTGGTTTGTGTTCGAATTTTTTTATGAGGTTCGCATGAGGTTCACCATTAGGTTCGTCTCTATACATTTTCTCTATATATACATATATTAAGTTTAAAATGAAATGTAGGATAAAATGGTAAGATATCAACATCAATAAATATAAAAAATGATATCACAAACATAGAAATTGCAAGGATAGATTACAAGCATGAGTTGTGACATGAGGTTATGATTTTTGATCTATGCACTTGGTCAATGATTATGAGGTTCGATGAGGTTTGTCTAACCTCAAAATTTTTTTAAGGTTTGCCAAAATTTGAACCTCAAGGTTGAAGTTCGACAAACCTTGTGACATATTATAAAACCACTACTGAGACAATTTATCATTTGCATCTCTTTTTTAAAGAAAGATAGTAATTATTCAAATTAACATGCAATTCACTTTAATCTTTACTTTCTATTTTATCAACGATATGGATAAACGTCCAAATATCGATTCATTAAATTACTTTACTTTTATTTACTTTTTCTATGTCTTTTTTAAGTTAATATATATATATATGATTATGTAATGAGGGGTTTTATAAATAAATATCAATAGAAAAATAACTTTCGTATAATTTCGTGGAGTTCAAACACTTTCATAATATTCTTAGTAATATTCAAATTGAAATATGTATAAGTCGTTTGTTTTGGGATCGTTCAGATATTGTTTCCTGCTTTGGCAACTGGATTGTGGATAACAAACACCTCTGAACACTAGTCTTCTTCATCATCTAAGTTATTTGGTGGGCTAGGAATGCACTTATTTTTTAGCAAGTTAAGCCTGAGTAGACCAACTGCAAAATCATAACTTACCATCAGGGGTTTTCAGCATCATTGTCTTTCGTCCCCAAGTGTCCTCCTCCAAGAAGCAACATTTGGGTTGAGTTTCTTGTTGGTTTTTTTGACGGAGCTTCTTCTTTTGGTCTTTGTGGATGTGACATGCTCATTCACTTAGGGCCAACATGCACTCACCATTTCCATTGGCATTGTGGCACTAGCTCCAACACTTGTTTTGAGCTACTTACACTCTGGGGTTTTCTTCACTCTGTTATCTAGCTCGGACTGAGGACATTAACTATTTTTGGAGACTCTAAAACTATCATTAAGTGGGCAAATGATATGGGCTCCTAGAATTCTCTATCCCTCACCACTTGGAAACTCAAAACTAATTCTTTGATCAAAGAGTTCAACTACATATTTATTTTCCATATTTATCGAAGTAAAAACAGAAAAGTAGATCAACTGTCTAATGATGGATGTATCTCAGAACCTAATTGGATCTTCTTCCAATCATCTGAATATAACATTTTGCAAGAGATGAGTCATTTTGAGATCTAAATACTTCCTTTGAATATTTGGGTTGATTGCTCTCTATGCTATTTTTTTATTATAATCTCATGTTTTCAATGTAATTTATATTTAAAGTCCTTTGTTTTTTACAAGAGTTGTGTTCTCCTAAGAGGAAGGTCGCATGAAAATTGTCATTCTATTGTGCAATGGTTGGTCTCTAAACTGTGATTCTGTTATGGAATAGTTAATCTCTCAGATCTATCTAATGATATATGAAAATTATTCTTCTCACTAAACTATGTACTTTCTTTACGACTTTAATAAAAATCTATTTTTCCGGTTTAATAAAAAAAAGTCCATTGTTTTGGAATACCCATAGAAGGAAGACCCATAGAAATAATAATGGTGGTTTTTAATAAAATCGGATAACTTTTCAAGTCCCTTTCGAGAAAAAGGATACCATGAAGAATGAGGGAAGCCATTTGCTTTTAAATAGTCCCATCCTCAAAGCAAGTACCACGGGGAAGATCACGTGATATTCTTAACAGACAACTCCCTTTTGGTATAATCCCACCTTCAAAGCAAGTCTCCAACATGACATCATCATGTCCCCATGAAATTAATAAAAAAATCTCACGAAATTAAAAAAAGTGAAATTGATCATGAAATGATGGTTAACGATTTTGGTGATGATGTCTTTAATTTTATTCAAAGATGGACTATTGGTTAGTAGGTGATTTTATGGTTAAGATAGTGATGGTTAAGGGTGGTCATAGTTTGGTGGGTTGTGTGCTTGTCATGGTTGATTTTTAATTTTTAATTAGTTCAATTTATAAATTATTAATTGGTTATTAATTTTTATAGTAATATACTGAGAGTATAAAGAATGGTTCTCGTTAAATCATATATCATATTGATTGATAGGTGATTTTATGGTTAAGATAATGATGGTTAAGTGGGGTCATAGTTTGGAATTTTGCTTTCTTGTTATGGTTAATTTTTTATTTTTATTGAGTTAAATTTATAGATTATTAGTTGGTTATTAAGTTTTATAATAATATGGTGATGGTATAGAATGTTCTTTTTTAATTAAATTTATATAAAATTATTATTATTTTTTAATTTATTTTATTTTTGGCGTATTATTCTATATATTTTTAAAATCTTATAAAATGTACAATTTTCATTTTAAAAAATCAATGATTATTAAAAAAAATTATATAAAAGAATTGCGCACATTAATATTAGAGGAATAATTGAGATGAAATAATAGTAAATATTTATATGCAAGCATAACACAATGGATTAGATGTCTTACTTGTAAGGAGTCAAAATTGGATCTTGTGCATTTGGCTTCCAATTATAAAGAATGCAAAATTGACACTATATTTTTCTCATGAGAAAGAGTATGAACAAGGCCATCAAATTTTAGAGCTTAATGGAAATTAGGCTTTCAGCTTGTTTCTAGGTTTATATCTTAAATAAGCTTGAGTCAAGTATTGTTGCAATATGTATCGATTTAACTCTTTCTTTCTTTCCTTAAAAGTTTGATTTTATTTCCCTCTTTTTTCTTTTATTTTACCCCTTAAATTATATGTAAAATTTTGGGCTTGAGTTGATGTAGTAAGCCAATCTATTCCATTTGTTTTATGACTAATAGTCTAAAAATTGGGATTAAATTGGGGTAGTAAAGAGCCCATCCTCTATCCCCAAAGTTTGGGATTAATTTAGGGTTACAAAGATGCCATCCTCCACTCCTATTTTTTATATTGATATCGAGGTCATAGAGAGCCCATCTTGTGCCCCAAAAGCCTTTTAATATTTTTGAATCCTCATCCTCCTGAGGAATGGTCCCTTCCCTACATCTCCACACTTATTATGTTTCTTTTATTGGGGTAGAAGACATAGAGAAAACATAACCCCCACTTCTCCTTTCACATTCCATCATCCACCCCCATATATGTCTCATTTTCCCATAAAATACATCATTATTCCCCTTGCTCCACACTCACATTTCTTCTCTTTGACACTACATTTTCCTTTAGGGTGGAGGGAGAATGTTTCCTTCATATTCCCATCCATCCATTCCCTCTATCCCATGCTATATTCCGCTTTCTTTGCATTTTTCCTTTCTAGACCACATCTACTTTATTAGAGTATAGGGTGGAGGTATCCTCCACTTCCATTTCAATATAGTTACTTCCACCCCATTATTTTATACATTCCCTTATCTCCTTCCCCTTTTTCATTTCAATCTATCTTTTATACTGAGGGTTGGAGTAATCAACCTCTATATTTCAGCCACTTCGCTCCACCCCATGCTTCCATTCTACCTTACCATCCTTCTACTCACATCTACCTCTCCTTGTCCCTCTACATTAATCATATTGCCATCATTATTGTAAAGGAAATAGGTACTCCATCATCTCATTTCAAGTGCTTTCCTTCAACCCATATCAATTACTCTCAACTTCCTAACTTTAACATAGAAGTGGTTGATGATGGTTAATTGATAAGTTAAAACTGAACATTGACATGGCAATACAAATGCAAAACAATGAAAAGGTGGAAAATTGCAACTAGGGTATTTGTAGGCATATATTTGATGATAGATGGATGCCAAGTGGCAACCAAGTTGTGTTTTGGAACATAGATATATACATGTGGACCCCAAATATTTAACCCAAGGACATGGATGGAGATATACATACATGAAAATCTCACTCTATAACACAATATAATGGGAAGGAATTCACACCTATAAACACTAAATCCTTGTACTTGAATGCATGTGAGATAAACACTAAAGTGCCGAATCCAATGGTTAAGGATAAATGGGCCAATATCTAACAATCATTTTAGCTTGGGCATATACAAGGTGTATCTTGAGACACACATGCCGAACTTGAGAATATGAGGGATTAATGGAGCATTATTGGTGTGAGGTATGTGATTATATAATGTAATGAACAACTTTCACATGGCATCTGGGGTTCACCTTGGATTCAAATAATAAGTTCCTCATTTGCATATCAAATTCCAATTTTTAGTTATTTCAAAGGTCAACTCCCTCCTTTATTTTGGAAAACCCTCAAGAAAAAATGAAATCTTTTGGTTGTCATGCATATATTCATTTCATCAAGGGGATATATTATTTGGGCTATTCTATGTATGAAGGAAGGGTTATCTCATTGACCAATATTTATTAATTGACATGAAGGTTGATTATCTCATTTGCAAAGGAATGTGTGGGTGCCTTGTGTTGTATGAGTGTGACTTATCAAGAAAATAAGAAGGTTGGTGAGGTTGTCCATGTTTTCATCCCAAAAGATAATATGAGAGCTCAAATACATATCAATTGATGTTTCCCTTGTGCCTTCATAATTAATATGCTTAAAATTGGTTAGCACTTAATTGACCCATTATTTCTTTAGATTATCTTTGCATAAGAAAGTAAAATTGCATAAAAAAAGGAGTAATCAAACTACCCAGGTGCATGGAACATTCAACTAACATGGGGAAAATTTAACCAATGGTGATTACACTAAAATAAGTGGTTGGATTCACACACGATTCACATTTGATTAGGAAGGCAAGGTCCAACAACCAATAAAAATCTAAAACATTCATGATTTCTCCATGGAGAAAGGATTCTCTCTTTGCCATAAGATGCTCTACTATTGGTGACTATGCTAACATTACTTTTTATTTTACAAGTCTTCTTTATCTCCTTATTCTCCCTTTATATCTCATGTTGGTATTAACAATTCATTTAGAAGTTTCAGAGAGCCACTCTAATTATATCCTCTTGTGGGTCCTTGTGTCAATTTTGAGATAGTGCAACTAGATAAATGTTGATGTAGTGGTAAAGTTTTCAAGCCCCTCACACTTCTCCTTAACAAACTTGTTTATTAATAGAGGTATTTCTTAGACTTGGATACGACCAACTCCCTTTGTGTAACGAATTTATTGATTTTCTATTGTTCTTGATTTTCTTATTATTATTTAATTTTAATGAAAGTGATTTACCCTTTGATTCCCTTCATCTTTATTTTCATTATGCAAAATGTAAGATTGATCTAAATATGTTTAACTTTTTTCTAACTCTTTTGTAGTCTTCTTCATCTCTATTTCACACCCTAAGCATAGAATGCATTAATTCCATATCCTAATGGGTGTTTCACTAGTGTTGTTGAATTTATCCCTCCAAAGGCTTTCATTTGGTGCTAATTGTCTCCATTCCCCATAAATTTAACATGTTTTCTTCAATGTCAATTCTAAATTCAAATAATTTAAATATGTAACTAGGAATTCAAGGGATACCACCCTTGGGTTAGAAAGCATGAACCCTAAAGATCGAGATTAATACTAAGGTGATAATAATTGTTGGCTCTAGATTACATTTTGGGAAATATCCTTGAGATGATGTTCTTCATGATCTTATTTTTTTAGGGCAAGGGAGGGGGGGCGTGTTCTCAGCCAAATAATTACAGCAAAGAAAGTTATTGAATTCCTAAAATAGAACGCTTAAATTATCAACTGGGGGGATTGTAGATTTGTGAAGTGTTAGTCAAAATTTATGCAATATTCAAGGTTAAAAGAGTTACAAAATATATTATATATTATTTACCTTCTATGAAATAAATATATAGTGTTTAGTAACAAAAGTCATCTAAGCATACCCTGCCTTCTAGTTCAATAGTTAGTTCTTGTGAAACCATTAACTCTTTGAAACTAAAAAGTATGTTGCTTATTACTGAAAGTAAAACAAAGTATTCATAATTCAATGCCATATACAGGAAACTAATAACTTGAAAAATACATTCAATGTGGAAAATGAAACTTATCTATAGTATGATGAATCATAATAACAAGTCCTCCACAAATTACAAGTTCATAGTTTGTTAGTGAACAAGATAATCACAATAATATAAATATTTTAGCTATAAAAATAAAATCAACAACACACACAATACATATGAAAAACACATATTAAAATTCATTCACTAACAACCTCTTCAAGTGGATCTTATTTCAAAAGCATTAATAAATTTCTTCTTAAGAGTTATATTACCTCGTAGAAAAATTATTAGTTACTTTAACCATTACCCCTTTACTTTACTTTAACTATTACTCCATTACTTTGTCAACTGTACAAACAATTTTTCATTGACCAAATTCCACTTTTTTAAATATTTCTTTATTACTATATCTATAACTATAATCAATTAATCAATCCACATGGTTAACAATATGACTCCCATAATCAATCAATCAATATGATTGACAATATGACTCTTATAGAAGTGAAAAGTGAAGAATATTAATAAACAAATTACTTTCTTATAATATTTTAAAGATAATAATATTATTGATTGAGCCGAGAGGCTTATTCTACAGTCCAGTGTGAAGATGATATATAAGTATGTTCATCCTTAACTTGGAGTTCACATGTGACTTTATTAAAATAAAAATAAAATATTCTCTAAGTAGATTATGTGAATATCAACTTCATTTATATTTATGTATAGAAAATAAATGTTAAAAGAAAATATTTTGATGTTGTATATAATAAAATATCCAATTCAAATTATAAATAAATTATTTTAATATGAATTAATATTGATGTGTACTTAAAAATATATGATATTGTATATACAATGAAAAAATATATATTATTCCTTTTACACTTTAAAATAAATTTACACCTATACTTAAAATAAATATATATACTATTAATATTTTTCATTAAAAAACATATATATATAAACTACAATGGAAATAATAATGGTCGTGGGTGGCAAAATCCCTTTTCAATGTTTTTTTAAGGAAATCCCATAGCCTTGCAAGTCCCTTCTGAAAAAGCACAAATACCACAAGGAATTTGGGAAGGTATTTGTTTTATCAATCCCATCCTCAAAGCAAGAACTAAGAGGAAGACCGTGTGATATTTTACCAATGGCCTCTTCATGGTTGGAACTCAACTCCTTTTGGGACAATGCCATCCTAAAAGAAAATTATTTTATTTTAAATGGTATAACCATATCCCTAAAATCCTAGATAAAAATCTTAGTTTGAACGCGATTCTCAATAATTAGCCGTAATTTTGATTATGAAAATGATGAAATGGTGGTTGACCACTTTAAGTATTTCATCTTTATTTTTATTATAGGGTGGTTGATCACAATGAATATTGTTTTGTTTCATGTTAATTTTAATTATTCGCGTAGTTTAATGGGGTGGAAGAGTTGCTCGGAAAGTTAAGGAAATTTTGGTCATATTTAGAGAAAATCCGGCAAGGATTTTTGTAAATCCAAGTTATAGTTGTTAAACTTCAAAATTTTAGGTGTCTTAGATGTTTTTGATGGTGTTGAATCCATTTCCACCTTCAAAACATGATTCAATCACTGTCTCTACAAGATTTTTTGAAATTTTTTTGCCCGAATTCCGGCCACTTTTAGCTGTCCGGGCAATTCCTCCGCCTCATTAGACAACTCCTTAATTATTTCGATAAGTTTTTGAGATATTGTTTTCGGCGATAATTACATTTAAATTCATTTATCGATCTAGCAAGTGTAGTTCATTATCTGGACAAGATAAGCTTAATATAAAGTTTTCAATTCATATTTTATTAAATATTTTTTTCTAAGCTATTAAATATTGATAGGGTTTTTCACTAGCTAATGAGACACTAGAGTCTTATTGCAAGTAAGATTCACTTTTTGAGATAAAGTTAGAACAAACTTAGGACATGAATCAAATATGAGGTTGACTAATGTTAGCCTCAATTAAAATAAAGATAGAGTACCACTCATTTTTTTAAAAACAAAAGGTAAAGAGTATTAAACATTAATTAATATTAGCAGAAAGAAATGAACCACTTGTGAAAGAGAAACCCCAAGAAACAAACGTAGAGGAGGAATCAAACTCAAAGGTGATAATGTATTTCTTTATTTGCAGCCAACACATAAGGAAGCAAGCAACACAAAGAATAGCCAGAAAACTAGTGATTAAGAAATAAACCTAGTGGTAAATAAACCTTGATAGAAATACATTAAACCCCTCGATTTACTGCTATTTGGAATTAGATAGATATTTGAATCAACAATGTTTTTTTAGTATGGAAAACCCACTGCATTATGCATCAGAATCATTCTATAAAGAATGCACAAATACCTTACTCTTTGCTTAATGAAAGACATAAAAATGGTTAGTCCATCTTACCCTAGAGGGATATGGTTATAACATTGGCCCTTAAGACCCTTGCAAAGATGATGTAGTATGAGTAAGTCTTCTCTTAAGCATTATTGTAAGCTCTTCTTACCCTTACTAGTGTTGATTTTGTAATTAACAGTCAATCCATAATTGTTAATTTGGTGTTTCGTTGACAAATTCCAACCATGGGACTAGATTCCTCTTTTTGTGAGGACCACTTTTGATTATTGAAGCACTCAATTTGGATAAGGAAAGTGTATTTTTGAATTAAAATCCCACATGTGCAGAATTAATCCGGTTGGCCCCAAAGCAAATTGGACACCCTTGGAAGGTTATAAATAGAAGTCAAGTGAACCTCATTTAGATATCATCATGGAACATTCTTCTATTCTCTTCCTTGTTTTTTGCTCGCACAAGTTTGAGGCAAGTTCGCGGAGATTGGTTGGTGCAGGTCTGAAATTACAGGGTTCGAAGTTTGCATCTCTTTTTTTAGAGTTTTGGGTCTTAGCTGCAGGCATGTCATGGACTTTTTTTTTTATCGTAGCCACAAACATGTCATAGATAAATTTCGATCGAAGCCTTTCAACTGCATGCATGACACATCTTCCTTGCAACTGGAACCTAAAGGTTGAATTTTCAGTTGACAAAATTTTTTGCTCATTGATCGCAGATTTCAGAAGTTGACTACAGACAATGACAGTTGGCTACAAGTTCCTGAATATCGGTTTTTTATTATTGGAATTGTTGGGTTCATCTCATGAATGTTGTTTAGCTATTTTTTCTTGATAGGTTTATGGTTGAAGATATGGATCATTATACTCTCGCTTTGTTGAATAATTCAATGGTAATCTAATAAGAAGAAGAATTTGAAAGGGTTTTCCCTGTAGTGGGTCTTTCCCTGGTCTCCAACCAATCCTGGTGTATTTATGTGTGAATTCTTTTGTTCTATTGTTCCTTTATGTTCCGTCACATTGATGATGTTGTTTTTCTTTCTATATAATTGCATATTCTGCTCAATAATGTTGTAAATATGAATCCTATTATAATGCTAAGGGGTGAATTCTATACGTAAATGCTGAAATGCAATTATCAAAGAAAAGAATAATATAACCCTAAGAAAACTTTAACAAGAAAGAACATTACAGCTATAGAAATAAGTCATTCTCTGGTTGTAGAAAGGACATGATTTCCCCACGCAAGTGCCATACTTTTAACATGTGTTGTTTTGGGTTGTGCTTACAAAGATGTACATTTATTTTGTAATTTGTAGGATTCTCTAAATATTATATGCACTCTTAGACAAAAAAAGTGAGATGCATCTATGAACTCCACTCACCTATTTCCCCCTTTCAATTGTGTGTGTGCGAGCTTTGGGTGGTCCTCCATCCCTTCCCTCGTGCTTCTCTTAATATTCTACTATTTCATAATCATTAGAGATGGTTTCTTCACATTGCAACAATAACACCTAGCCTAATTTAGTTGCTTACCCACTACCATCTTGCTCTGATTGAGACCTATAAGCAACTAGAAAAAACCTTCCCAAAGCTTAGTCACTTTATTTATCCCTTGGTTTGAACTGAAAATAGAATCAGGTGGTGGTAACCAACATTCCTCTCTCGTTAAGTTGTATAAAAGAAGATTTCCCTACCAATAGATGCCATAAATAGGGAGTAAGTTGGTGGAGAGGTTTCATATCAAGATCTATACCCAACTTTACGAAGTTGATCTTGTTGAAGAAATTCGACACATAGATAATCGAACATGAAGAAAATAAGTTGAGATTTTGGGAAGTTACGATTTAAATCTTTGTGAATGGTTTAGTGTGGGAGTCCATAGGGGCAAGTGGGAAGCATGTGAACCTGCATGCCTATTCTATAACATTTTTCATATTTAATTTAATTTAATATTTATACTATTTAATTTTATTTATTATTGTTTTTTATTATTGTTTTATTTATTTTATTTAGTTATTATAATATAAATTTAGCCCTAATTTGCATGGATTACATGTGGATATTGCGATGTGCTTTAGAAATTTCTAGGGGAGGTCTCCAACAAAGAAAGCTTGTGTAATTTTTTCAAATAAGGTGGCTCGTTTTTCTGCTCCTAGTTATTATGCTCCTAAGTCTGATAGGTGAAGAGATTTGAGTTTTTTTAAAAAATCCATATTAGAAGTAAAGGTAGGGGCAAGAGCCCACACTAGTCAATTGTATCAGCACGATGAATAGAACAAAACTAGTTTAGATGTACACGTCTCTAAAATATTAATGGTAGTTTGATCTCAGTGCATTGATCCATAATTACTTTTCTCAAATCATTATTCATACATCCTTATAATCTCAACAATTTATTATTCCTATTTTCCATTATTTTATTCTTAAGTAGCCTCAATTCTATAAGTTGGCCAAGGCTTGGTTGGAAACATATGTCTTCCAAAAATCATTTGTAGGTAGGAAACCTTATTTTATTATTCCTACTTGTGTCTCTATTTATTATTGGTACTAGATATGTTGTTTAATAAACTGATGTGACCTATTATGTATGTAATTGTGTATTTTTAACGTAGCATTTACTGTTATTGCAACATCATCCATTACAAATAAGAAACCTACAATGCACCAACATCTTCAACCATAGGCCCTATTCTTCTCAATAAGAAAACAACCTTATATTCCAAGCTCTACACAAACATGATTACATTCATTCATTCCACTCCACTGAAATGTTTAACAAATTATATGGTTTTTATTTCATATTTCAGAGATGGAGATGAATAATAACATTGCCCACTTCCCCTTCCCTTATTTTAATTTTGGAATGTATCATTTCATCCTGTGGAAGTGTGCCATCTGATCTTCTATTTTTAAATGTTTTGATAAGAGGTTGGAACTATACCATTTACTTCATCAATTCATACTTTGATCTTTTATTTGATTCCATTGAGAGACTTCTTTGGACCTTCACAATTATTCTTAGGGCTCATGTTGTTTATGGGTAATGTGTGCTAATTTCTTTGGATGGTACCTGTCCTATGCATGGCCTTGGTCTAGATCCATATCCATGTGGGAGGTTTCTAGTTTTGAGTATAAACCACCATTTTGATTAGGGTAGGTAGGGATAACTCTATGGATTCATGTCAATAGCTTCTATGCTTCTATGTGACTACTTATGAGCTATATGTTAAATATGGAGTAACATTTTGCCTCTAAGGTATTTTCCTTCCATAGATCAACCATTGGGAATTTATATCTTGTGCCATTTTTCTATATTTAGGTGTTGCTAACGTTTCCATTCAAAATAAAGAAAATCTCTGGCTATTATTCATAGCTAAAATCTTGTATAATCTTGATCCCTTACTTGGTTTCTTGTTATTCTTTGAGATCTTATAATTGAAATACTTTACTCTATTTGATTTAGAAACAACATGCATTTTAATAGCCATTAATTTAATGGGTTTTGGATGTCGTAATTGATGTTTTCACCCAATATTCTTGGTTATTGTTTCAAGTTAATTGTAACACACCCCTATATACATACTAAACAAAAAAAATGTTATATATAGAACATGTATAATCATTTCCTTTCATGTTCTTTCATTATATTTTCATAAATTATAACTAATTATTACTTCGTAAGAATTTTATAAATATCATTTTGCAAAAAATTATGTCTTGGATATTCATATTTGAATACAAGGTCTTTCTTCGAACTTTATACCTTGTTTCCTAATTTTATCTAGACTTCCTAGTTACATTTTTAAGTCAAAAACATTCTATGTATTCACATTATAAACTATCAATCATGTTACTAAAATGTTCCTCTAACTCTTTATGATATATGTAAATTATTCTATCCATAATTTTCAACATTTTAACACACCATACACATTTCTTTTCTTTTATTAATACCTTTAATATTATATCAATTTCTATTAAATTTCCATTAACTTTACATTTTTAAGTCAAAAATATACTATGTATTCACATTAGACGCTATCAGTGATGTGACTAATATGTTCCTCTAACTCTCTATGATATGTGTAAGTCATTCTATCCATAGTTTTTGGCATTTTAACACACCATACACATTTCTTTTCTTTTATTAATACCTTTGATATTATATCGATTTCTATCAATTTTCCATTAATTATGTTCCATGTCGTGCAGCAAAAGAGGTTTGGCAATTGAATTATTGTATGCCTATGGATTGTATTTTAGAATTTTAACCTATATTACAAGACATTTATGTTCT
>APFE031732929.1:123306-179913 GCA_000404065.3 Pinus taeda
AGCTGATGTCCTTTTTGTAACCATGACACCTTATACGGTGTTGGGTGCCTCCTTGTTTTCAGCTTCAATTTCTCCACTACTTCTGTAGAAACCAAGTTGTCAGTGCTGCCACTATCAATGATCATGTGGCAACATTTCCCTTGAACTTTGCATACTGTCCTAAACAAAGTTTTCCTTTGCAGCGGTTCAGTTACCTCCTTTGCTAATTTAATCAAAACTTTTTTAAGTACCAGAGGTTCTCCTTTCTCTGGTGTGTTCTCCTCTTCTGGTACTGCTGTCACTGGTGCCTCTCCCTCAGCTGGAGCAACAATTGCATTTCTCTTCCTTACTTCTGCATTCTCTGAACAGTCAAAAGCTCTGTGTCCCGGTTCGTTACACCTATAACATCTTATTTCTCTGCCCCTTCCTCTGTCTCCTCTTCCTCTGGAAAAACTCACTCTGCCTCTTGCATGACCTCCTCTGGATGCATGCGGGGTTGAGATACTACTAGCTCCATCTTTAGGTGTTGTAGACCTTCCTCTACCACCTTGACTTCCTTTTCCTCTGAAAGTCCCTCTCGCCCTGGCAGACTGTTTCCTTATGAGTTTTTCTTCAGCCTTCAGTGCTATCTAATAGGTTTCCTCTAATGTTTTTGGAGACAGTAGACTTATTTCATCCTGAATGTCCATTCTGAGGCCATTCATATATCTAGCCACTCTCTCAGCTGTGTCTTGGGCTTCTCCAGCTCTTATACTCACCTTATAGAACTCTTCTGTATACTCTTTTACTGTCAAAGCTCTCTGCCTGAGATTTTGCATTTGCTTAAACAATGTCTGTTGATAGTTACTGGGTAAGAATTTACCTTTAAGCTTTGCTACCATCCTGCTCCAGTTCTTGATTGGATGCTTGCCCTGTCTTCTCCTTTCCGCCTGTACAACATCCCACCAGAGCGCTGCATGGCCCACTAATTTGGTGACAGCAAACTTTACTTTCTTATCCTCTTCCATTTCTTCATAATCGAAGAATTTCTCCATGCTATTAATCCAGTCAATCAGCTCTTCTGGATTTAGTCCTCCTTGATATACTGGTACTAACTGGTTCCATGGCCTGGCTGTGGATTTCATCACTGACTGAAAGATCTTCATCTCAGGGGAAATATCTACTGCTTCCTCCTCAGTAGCTTCAGCTTCGGGTTCACTCACGTCTCCATCGTCTATATTCCTGCCGGAGGTTAGTGCATCCAACCTAGCTCGCAGCTCCTTTACATCTTCTCTCAATTCAACATCCCCAGCATGCTGTCCTCTTCCACCACGTCCACGTCCTCGTCCTCTTCCAACCCTGAAAGCCATCCTTCTACTGCTCCTGAGATCTACTTCACCGCTAATTTTTGGCTCTGATACCACTAATAGGATAGGATAGGATTGATCCTTCCTAAAATTCTTATATAATTGTAATGTGATAGGGTGTGAGAAGATATCTTATTTGTGAGTAAATTTGTGAGTGAGCAAGATGTAGTAAATTGTGAGCTGGGGTTTAAGGCTGAAATGCCTTAGCCTGGAATGTAATTTGTTCTGTATATAATCAAATTGTCATTATATTGGTCCATATAATGTTAACAGTATCACAAACAACTAATAACAATTCCCTTGTTACAATTCAATATCTATTTACTGTCCTCATAGTTGAAATAAGACATACATAATTGGCACGCAGAATTTTAGAAGGCTCACACATTTGAGTATTACCAAAGCTGCACCATATAATAGGTGAGCGCACCGCACTTTACTGTTCTTTTAAATTATACAAACACGCACAGTCTTCTACGAAATACCGTAACTCTCACCATATACGATTACCAAACAACCGCTATTCTGTTGTTTCACCTGTTCATGAATTGATTGCATCCTGGAAGCAAAATCTTTACCTTCTGCACTCCTCATTTCTTCTTTTCCCAAATTTCTTAGTTCAGATATTCCTCTAGGATGCATTCCATAAACAATATGGAATGGGCTCTGTCTTGTACTCCTATTTGGCGAATCATTATATGCATACTCAACTTGTGGCAATACCTGATCCCATTGCTTTGGATGCTCTGCAGTAAGTCTCGTCAAAAGATTGCCTAAGCTTCTGTTCACAACTTCAGTTTGTCCATCTGTCTGAGGATGATAGGCTGAGCTGAAACTTAGCTTAGTTCCCAACTTCTTCCATAATGTTCTCCAGAAATGTCCCACGAACTTTGAATCCTTGTCTGAAACAATGCTTTTGGGCAACCCATGCAATCTTACAATTTCTTTAAAAAACAAGTTAGCAATGTGAGAAGCATCACTAGTTTTATAATAGGGAATAAAGTGTATCTGCAACATTAATGATTTTTATGATAACTTGAATGTAACCTAAACTATTAAAAATTCTCTTACAATAATTGGGAATATCCTGGATCTCATTTTAATTCCCTATGGACTACGTGGGATATTAAAAATGAGATCCTAATTATGACCAGAGATAAACACTAATCTGTAACCCATCCATAGTTATGACGATATATTGTTTATGGAATGCATCCTAGAGGAATATCTGAACTAAGAAATTTGGGAAAAGAAGAAATGAGGAGTGCAGAAGGTGAAGATTTTGCTTCCAGGATGCAATCAATTCATGAACAGGTGGTATTAGAGTAGTAAGATTCTGCGGAAAGAGGTACAGTTGAGTTAAAGATGAAGAGTTTATGGTCTTGCTATTATGCAATTGGCGGCAGCGGAAGGTGAGAAGATTTGCAGCAACCTAGAGAAGGATGCCAAAAGACCGAGTGCGGGAGGGCTTGGTGAGGTATCATGTAATAGAGGAGGCTGTTAGTGCAGAGGTTGGTTGCAGCTCATAGAGTTTGAAATATTTATTTAGCCAACCTGATCTAAATGTTAGACAAGCAAGGTGGTTAACTTTCCTTAGTGAGTTTGAATTTGATATAAAACACATAAAAAGAAAGGAGAATAAAATTGTAGATGCTCTAAGTAGACATGAACATGCTTTGATAGGGATGTCTGTTAGTGGCATTAGTACATATTTTGGGGAGTAGATTAAAAATTCAATACAACAAGATCCACAATATATGGAAACTCAACAAAAATTACAGCAAATGGAAATTATAGGATATGCTGAAAATTCTGAAAAATTCCTAACCTACCGAAATAGATTGTATATTCCCAATGTGGTTGTGCTAAAACAAATGATATTGGATGAGTATCACAAGAAACACTATGCATATCATCCTAGATACCAAAATATGATAACAACATTAAGTAAAAACTTATTTTGTCCAAGTATGAAAAGGGATGTGGCAGAATATTTAGCAAAATGATTAGAATGTCAACAAGTAAAGGTGGAACGCCAACACCTTGCTAGATTAATGAATCCACTGTCCATTCCCAAATGGAAGTGGTAAGTAATTTCAATGTATTTTATTACAAATTACCAAGGACAAAGTACCAACATGGTTCCATCATGGTGGTAGTGGAAAACTTGACTAAAGTAGCACATTTTATACCGGTGGAATTAACTTTTAGAACCACTCAAATTGCTAATATCTTCATGAAGGAAATATTTCTATTGCACGGTGTACCAAAACTTATAGTATTGGATAGACACACTAAATTTAACTCCATGTTTTGGAAATATTTGTTTGGGGGGATGGGAACTCAATTAAACTTCATCACTGCATTTCATCCTCAAACAAATGTACAAATAGAAAGGACTAATGAGATTCTGGAGGATATGCTATGAATGTGTGTCATGGATAGGCCTACTAAGTAGGAGGATTTTCTACATTTAGCAAAAATTTCCTATAACAATAACTACCAAGATTCAATTAAGATGAGTCCTTTTGAAGCTTTATATGGTATAAAATGTCATACACCACTCAACGAGCGTCAACTAGAAGATAGATTAATATTGGGACTAAATTCTTTGCAGGAAATGGAAGAGGTGGTGCAGAATATTAGATAGAATATCAAAACCGCTCAAGACAAGAAAAAACATTATGTAGACAAGAAGAGAATTCATAAAGAATTTAACATTGGAGACCCTTTTTAATTAAGAGTAAAACCCTAAGAAAGTAATCTAAGAACCAAGACCTATGCAAAGTTGGCACCACGGTTCTATGGGCTTTTTGAAATTTTGGACAGAGTTGGTCCGATAGCATATAATTTGGCTTTACCCAGCCATGTTAAAGTTCATAATTTTTTTTGTGTGTCCTTGTTAAAAAAGTATATCTATGACAACTCTCATGTAATTGGTTGGAACTTGATACAGGTGGAACCCGAAGGGGACTTCCTATCAGAGACTCTCTACATATTATATTGAAAAGAGATCTTGCTTCGAAATTGAGTCATCACTCGGATTAAGGTGTAGTGGAGGAACTTTACACCTGAGGAGCCTACTTGGGGTTGGGAGGATACCATGAAAGAAGCTTACCCAACATTATTCAAGGATGAGGAAACTGAATAATAAGCACCAAGGATGGTGTTATTTTCAAGAGGGGAAATGTAATACCTCTCTATTTCTATGTGAATATCTTTTATTTTTAGACTAAACTATTTTTAGTTGTGATGGCTAGGAAGCCATAGTGAACTCAATTTGGAATAAAGCATGATGATGTAATACATAAATTTTATTAATGCAAAAGGAAACTGGAAATTACTTGGGAAAGAAACACTAGAGTGAAAGATATTATTGCCAATATATGGAAACCAAGGTTAACAAATAAAATCAAGACAATTTTTCCTTAAATCACTCCTAAAAATCACTAGGAGTTGATTAGAAATATTTAATATGATGGGAGTGGAAGTATATCAAATCATTCAGTTGCAGGAAAATAGCGACAATAGGGTTGGATAAAGCGTCACAGGAGAAAAAAAACGGGATTTAAAAGAAAAAGAAGAAGAAACAAACCTAGGTTAGAGGGCTGGCAACCCCTCAATAGTGGGACACCACTTACAAAAGATCTGTTAGGGAAGTAAAGGCTTAAAAATACCTTTTCTAGAATCATAAAAGCTGGTTGATTCCTTGGCAACATATCTCTTCTCGAGGGGAGCTAGAGGATCAATTCATGGTTGGGAAGAAGGTGTTTCACCCAAGTATAGTTTCCATTATAAATATGGTTAGAAATTCCTATAGAATGATTTTTACTGTTGTAATGATAAATATTATTGTGTATACTAACCACTTCCGAAGCATGCAATAGGTTTTGTAAGATATGTGTTTGTTTTTCATGAATTTGTAGTCTCTATTTTATGTGTAAAAAAAATGAATATGGTAGATGGAAATGGCTATAGAGTTGTGAAGAAATTCGTTAATAGATATAAAAGAAATGAATTCTGTAAAAGGTCACAATATAACTGTTCACGGTTGCATGCATGGAAATGGTTGTTTTAAATTAATTCTAGAAGATAGTATAATAAGATAACCATTTTCACTGTTACTCGAAAATAAAATAAAAAATAAAAAAATTTACATTTCTTAGCTTATTATTCATGGAAATAATCCTAGTTTGAGTTGGTTAATGGATGTTGAGAGCATCTAAGATAGACAAAACTTAGCTCTGTTTTAAATTTCTTCGTCGCGCACACTCTGATATATCACACATAAAGGGAATCCTAGTAGTGGTATCAACAATGCGAAATTAATCTGAATCCTAGTTGGAAAATCAATCATAGAATCGATATTAACAATAAATTAGAATAAGGGAATTTTTCTGTGGTGTTTCATGTGTGTGACGTTGTTGTTGAATTTTAAAATAATTATTAAATTACAAATGAGAAGGCTGATCGAAGGAGAACAAGAATTCACATGGAGGCACGTGGTGACGACCTCAAGGGTGAGTTGAAATCTCAGGACAACCAAAAATATTCATTATTAAATAATTAGTATTGGTGCCACTAAATTTCACCAAATTAATTCTATATAAACTTGATAATTCGATGAGGGAAGTTAAAGAAAAGAAATCCTTTAGAAAATACATCCCTTAAACATAAATATCACCTAAATGGATCCAAAATTCCGAAGATTAAGTTATAATTGAACAACTTGGAAGAGGAATATCTATCCACAAACATTGTATAGACAACACGAAGATAAACAAAACAATTATACCAATTATTTTGAAAAAGGTCGAATGTTTTCCTTGATAGGAAGAACGAATTGGTAGAAGGTTTGAGTCAGGCGGTGGGGTTGTTTTGTTATAGAATCTACCCCAACCACATATAAGGTGGTGAAGGGTGTTATTATATATACGAAGCTTGAAAACCTTGGTAAAAAAATTATGGAACTAAACACAATAAGAAAGAAAAAAAACCACCTAGAAAAGTCTTCTACACCAGAAGAAGTCAAATGTATCCAAATAAATCCTCGATTTTTCTATGGAATTTGCTATTATAAAACTAGACTGAACATTCCCATAGTCATTGTAGACAGGTACAACACTTCTTTTCATATAAGAATACATGAAAATGATATATGGTATTACAGTCGTAGTAAATAATATCTCAAATTCCATGCGGAAAATTACATATTTTTTGTCGTAACTCATCATCATAGACGTTATTCATCAAAGTTGAAAACACATAAAAAATAATGAAACTCCATGGTAAAATTACATTGTAATGAATCTGAAACCATTCATGAGAATAAAGACTCATATTCAATATTCAAATTAGAAAAGGAGTATGGAAATACATCTTTGAAATAATCATGCCTGAGACATTCTAGAGAAAGTAGGGATGCGATTCCATTTAGAGGTGTAAATTTCCTCTTAGTATTTTCCATACAAGAATTATGAAAACCAAAGAGGAACAAAAGTAACCCCATAGTAATTAACGTTTTTATCCCGTACATCTATGCTTGGTCTAAAACAAACCCAAAAAGAATAGAAACCATCTTAGCAGAGAAGATATGACATAAAACCAAAGAGACAACATCATTGTCTCCATCAAGCATGAAGTATTCCATTGAAAAGGGTAGAGAAAAATAGGAGTAACCAAGCTGGCACGTAGGAGATGCGGTCAACCATTAAAAAAAAATATTCAGGATGATATCAGAATCTACATAAGACAAAATTTTGAATAAGTAGGGGTTGGAGGTACCTACAAAAGATAAATCAAGGTATTGGTGTTACCCTAGTGTACATTTAGAAATATATAAATTGAAATAATTATTTAAAGCATGGAAAATGAAACCCTTTAAAGCCATAATTGGTTAACTAGAGAAGAATTGCCTGACGCCATGAGCTAGTATTGTCCTAGAAGGGAGGTGCACAGAGAAAAACAAAAATAAAACCAAAGTACTAGACAACTGTGAGTACAACGACTCTATAAACTAGATAAACACTAAAGAAGTGAACTTGGAGTGTAAGGAGAAAAGATATACCCAAAATAGAGCCTCAGGACCCCAGTCGAACCAACTCTAGGGCACACTCCCATACGATTTTCTCTTTTCCATGTCTAACGAAAATTAGAGGTGAATTTGGAAAAATAACATGAGTATGAAAATCCTAGTCAAGGAACCTTGAAACAAATTTTGTAAATTCCTGAGGGGTTCCATACGAGCTAAACCAGGAAAAAAATTTCCTTACTGAGTTAACCCTTTCTTGGGTGTGGCTACAAAGAGAAGAGAAAATCTCTAGTCTGGTCATAGACAAGGCAAAGAGGAAACCTAAGAAAAAAACACATAAACCAATAAGTTTAAGCCAAGAATAGACTAGAGCATCTCAATGAATTGAAAAAGGGTTTCGTGGGTAAGTTACTCGGTAACAGTGGAAAGTGAATTCGTTGTAGCTCTAGAAAGTGCCAAAAAAACTTGACAAGAAACCTAGTTTTGATGGTTTCCTTTCTCATCACCACGCAATTACAGAATCCAAGACCAGAGTGAGACAAGAAGTTTCGAGAATGAATCTTTTCACCAACGCCAGCGTTAGGGTAATAAAAGTGAAGTACATCTTGGCTATCGAATGAACTCGTTTCAAATCGAACCGTCAAAGGGTGGAGGGTACTAGGGGCCATTTAAAAATCACATGGGCCTAGCCTAGGTGGCACAAGCCCATTCGACACATGAACCAATTCAATACTTATAACAATAGTAGCAGGATAGGTAATATTTAAATTTAATTAAATGATGCGTAGAAGGAGGGTTTATCTCTTGTGATGTATTGAGCCTTAAAATTAGGAGTTGGAGCCATCCCATGTATTTTAAAACAAATATTAAAGAGTTAACATGTTGAGAATTTACTTGCCCTCTTGACCATATACCAAGATGTCACATAGGGTTGATATAGACCAAGAATCATTAGTATGGAAATTTTATATGACTATTGTATGTGTATAAATAGAAAATGTGGGTAGCATGAGGTTGCATAAAGTAAAGTATGTAACAAGGTTATCATAGAAACTATCGAGTATGAATGGAATTAACATTATAAGGGAATGTTGAGTTACTATTTATAGGAAACAAAATGTTGTATATGTAGACGAAGGGATGTCAAAGAGAGATATATTGGAATATGTATTGTGAGAAAGAGATTGAAAGGAGATGTAGGGGGGGAGAGGGTAGAGAAAAGGAGGGAAGGGAGAGATAGGGAGACCTTGGTTGTAGTAATTTATTTTTTTTGCAATTATGATAGGTGGTGTTAGAAGACACCAAGTTTGTTATTGAGAGTCCTTCATGTACCAAGGAAGGTTCGAATAACCTAGGCATAGAGAGGGTCAATAAAGTTAGGTCCATGCACTAAAAAAAGAATAGTCATATGTAAATGCATTAGGAAAAAAATATCTATATGTAATATACATGCATTGAGAGTAATAAAATAAAAAGCCATGTACTTCAATATAGAATATAATGTTGAACATTTCATTCTACATATTTTATATGACTATCTAATTTAATTCAAGTAGGTTATCTAGAGCATCTATTTTGTTAATGATCACCTTCATTTTTTCATGTGCAATGTACCTTGTGCAAGCTCTTGGTATTTATTTATTGTAGTTGGATTCTTGTACGAATGACTAAGTGTGTAAAATGATACACCACTATACCTAGTACATAATCCATGAATAGATAACCACTAGTATTTCCTGAATTTCCATATAGCATAAGATATTATCCCTTAATAACCATTTACCCAATTGGAAATTTATTACCTCACCATTACTTAATGAGGTACCGAGGGTTTGATTCCCTTGTATGCATCGTGCCAACCATAACCAATTCCCCATTCATTGTATTTTGTGGAAACAATTGAATATATGTGTCCTACCAAAAAAATCAATGTATAATCAAATTCAAAGTGTAGGAGTTTGATAACATAGTTAAATTAAAATAAAAAATGGATTCTAAATGCCATGTAAGATACCTCGAACTAGATGTACAAGATGAGATGTATAGTCATATTCTATAGAAATGGTTGATTGACCCTCCATTAGCTATGTTTTATCAACAAGTACATGTATATCTATTGTAAGTAATGCAAAATCCCATTCAATGACATAGTCTATTGATTAGTAATTATCCAATTTTCCACTTCTACATGCTCTACAAAAGAAAGTCAATTTTCATGTCCATATTTCAAACAAATGGTTGTTCAAGTTGAGATATTGTTGAAATTCATCAGTTTGTTGTACTATGTTGAAATTACATGAATGTGAGTAATCTATATTTACCACTTCTAAGAAATTTATTAGCACGTGACTTACCCCTATTGATGTCTGTTTCTAATTTCATCCATCTAACATTATTGTAGAGTACCATTGGAATTATAGATTTCACATATTTCATATGAGGATTACTTGAAAATTGCATCCCCTCCCTTCATACTATTTTGATTTGGTTTTGGGATGGAATATTTTCATGAGATCACATCTACAAAAATACATGCTCATTGTGTCATTTTAGTAGCAAAATCATATGTTTTATCGACCTAATATAGGTCATTTTCTTCACTTATTTTTCATACCCTAGTTTTCTCAATTAATTTAACACATTTCTACAAATATTTTTTTGATTAATTATAAGTTCTTGGGTCACATTCAATTTTTAGTTGCAGTTATTTCTATTCTCCTAAGCTATCTATGTGCCATTATATTCTCTAGTTTATCTTGCACTCTTTAGCCCATACACCATTCCTGGTTCTATTACTTTTTTGTTGTTGTGGCCCATACTTGGAGAACTACCATTCCTACTAGAAAACTTCATCCTACATAAATATGACTTGTATAAACATCTCGAGGAAGGAAAAAGATGAAGATTGCCATTAAACAAATTTTGACATCTAAAATAAGCTTCTAAGAAAAATAATAAAATAATAGATACAATAATATAATAATATTTGCGAGTAACATTTTTTTTAATTGTATAGTTTTACTTAGAAAATTGGTGTAGAAACTCATGTGAAATAAAATTCCACATTTAATAAGTATCCACTTTGCATACTTTTAACAAATTGAGAATAACATAAATTAGATATACATAAAAAAAATTGGTTTATACTTTGAAAATACATGAAAAACATCTTTACTTCAAGAAACACATTTTTTCATATATTTTTAATAGTTTATCTCATACCTTTTTTGTTTTGAGACCCATCTTTTACTTCAATATTTCTTTAAGATATGGTATTCAAATGTCTATATATAGATATTGGGTTTCATTCTTTGTAATTTTGGTTCATTTCTTTGACTAGCTCTTTTATGGGAAATATCTTATACTCACTAATGCCTTGTCTACGATTTCTTTATGTCAATCCTCACCTCACATGCAACCTTGCTACTAGTCCTTTTGAGCACATCAATTATCCTTGTAACCACCCTGCACTTATAGCTTATTTAAGATTCCCACCTATTTTAAATCGTTGAACCATCTTCCATCTATGAAATGTAGAAAATTTAGATCTAGTGAGTAATGATCCAATCAAGAACTTGGAAAGCTATACTACCATTTCAATCAAGTTATTGAAATATTCAATGCTAGCTCTGAGTATATGAAAGATATTTCCATGTTACAAGTAGAAACAGTAATTATGAAAGGTTTTTGGAATGACTAAGGATATGCTTTTGAATAATATTAACTCTTATTTTGAAATATAGTATAACAAGGGAGATAGATGTAAAGTAGCTAGTATTTAGCTTCAAAAGTCTAATCATTGGCTGGAACAAAAGCTTGTTTATTTGAGATCATTTTCACTAAGCTCCATAGGCCTCAACATTGTAAAATTCTCATTGACTACATATCAAGTTCTAGAACACCAACTATATAATCAAGTCCCATTGACCATTGACTATGTTACATGTCTAGTTGTCACCCTTCTCACCAAGTTACTGGTAATGGAATTTGTGAAACCCTTAAACTAAAAAAGCTTGTAAGCCACCATATAATTGCATCCCAACTTGTTAATTCAAAATATATAAATAATTTAGTAGCAATAACAATTCCTATAAGATAAATAAAACTATTAATATTTTTATTTAACTTATATTAACATCAATAGACTATCTAAATATTTAGCCATTTAAATTAGATATAGTTTTCATTTTGAAAGACCTTATCCAAATATAAACGTAAAAAAATGCAATTGCTTCGTATAAAAGACTCAACCTTTTGCATTAGTTTCTACTAAAATAGTAGAACCACCATCTTTATGGCTCCACTAAACAAAATTTCCATTATACTTTTGAAATTAAGTCATCAGTTTTAAGGTATAATAATTTATGTAATGTATATAATTTATGGAAATGGGTTTGCATTTCAACATGTAAGATGTTTCCCACCCTTGAATCTTATGTATTAATGGGACATATGGAAGCATCTGCGTATACATATACATATAAAACTTATCCTAGATCCATCAATATATTTTTAAAAATGTTTAATTTCAGTTGCATGTGAAGATCTTTGCCTTGTAAAGACCATATTATAATGGGTGTCCAGCCGATGGTGTATTAATCGATGTATTAGTATGATTTTCTTAGTTAAATTATATTTTTTAATATTTTCTTTTTGATATGAGATATTTAATGCTAAGTTATAATTATCCAGGAATACTCTTTAGTATTATTGTGGTTGTTCGAGAATTTAATCTTATGCCATTACAGATGAAAAAAGAAAAAGAAAAAATGATTAACATGATATTTCCATAAAAGCATACTCATAAACATGACACCTCCATAGAATCATGAACCTCATTACTGATTGTGCTTCTCTACGTCACTTTACATTTGCTGTAAGATTGATTGAGTATTTCATCTGTCACATGGAGTTGATCACGGGCAATGATGTTCATTTCCACGACGTTGCGTCTCATGAGACAAGAAAATAAGCGTTGGGAATATCGTCTGGTTCACCCATTTAGGGTAAATTTTTTATTAGCTGACATTATTTAAATATATTGTATAATTCTTATTATTTTTTTAGATTTTTCATAATTTTTATTTTGGCCAACCTAAGAAAATTTTCAATTCAATTTTGATGATGGATGGACAATGTTACACATCATACTAGGTTATAGAATGAGCAGCCTTACACATCATACTTAGCTATAGAATGAGAGGCATCATATTGGGCTATAGAATGAGCCTCTAAGCTCAATAAGCTTTGTTAATTAGGTAAAGTTGTATTAAATATATTAATTATGAGAATGCATTACATACACAAAATTATATAGACTTGGTTTCCTATGCACATTTAAGTAAATGGAATTTGTTTTTAAAAGAGAGGGGCTAGTCCCGTGAAGAAGCTTTTTATATTAGGTCCATTTGTACAAATTTACATATATACAAATGTTATCTGTCACATCAATCATATTTCACCGATATATAACTGCACGATGATAGTCGTGTAGTGCCACAATGATGAGATTCAATCACGGGCGGGGTGTGAGAAAGACGACAACCCCCATCGCGTGACCTATGCACTCAGGTGCATAAATCTATGCACGATAAAAAGTGACTTTGTGTTGAAGATATACATAGTCCTCCTTAAGATTGGACCGCAAAACTTTTGTGACCAAACTTTCCCACCTAACCATTAGACCACATCCATGGGACTAAATGGAATTTGTTTATGTTCATAGTTATGGGCATATATAAAATTATGTACATTTTTAGGTTTTTTTTTTTTTTACAACATTATATTAATTATGGGAATGCATTACATAAAAAAATACGTATTATTTCTATTAATTATTTTACTAGTTCTTAATTAAGCGAACCAAACTAATGGAATAAGAATAATGTCTTAGCCAATACATATTATTTGTATTGGAAAGTAAATCAGACTAGGTAATAGCTTATATCTGTTTATTTTTTCATTAGCCATGACTTAAACAATCCTATCAAAAGTGGAAACCTTGTTACTCATATGCTAAAAGGAAGAAAAAAATCAACTACATAATCATTTGTTTCGAGGGAAAATCCACCTAGATTGTGTCTGGAGGGTCCTCTCCTTATAAATAAGTGAACTCTAGACTAGTTATATTTATAATTAAGAAGGAGATGATATCAATGAGCCATTTAGTGATATTTTTATGTTCATTAGGCAACATTATATCAAATATATTAATTATGGTAATGCATCACATCATGGGGGCTTCACTCAAGGAACCTCTAAGATATTGCGTGCATTCATGGCATACTAAATAATACCCGTAATTTGACTACATATTGGAAAATACCTCTAAAAATTACATTATTTAACCCCCTACCAATATGAACCCAATACACCTTCCCAATTAAAAAAATCCCCTACTTTCACTAGATATTGTAGTTATCCATTTTTTCATTAACATTTTTATACACGTCAATATTAAAACCCTTTACACCCTATATATCCCCCAATATATTATGTCATTTTTTCATCAATATATATCCCCCAATATGAACCCACATGGTATGGTATTTCTCCCTCAGTGAAGCCCCGTTCATCATATACACAAAATTTTATGGGCTTGGTTTCCTATGCAGATTAAGTTAATGGAATTTATTTATGTCCAATGTTATGGGTGTATACAAAATCATGTATGTTTTTTTTTTACTTGCAACATTATATTAATCATGGGAATGCACTGCATACAAAAAAAAGTTATTTCTACTTGTTTTCAACTAAGGGAACAAAACTAGTAGAATAAGAATAATGTCTAGATAATATAGGCTATATATTCCTATTTTCCTATCAACCGTGACTTCAAATTTCCTATCAAAGGTGGTAACCTTGCTTCTCATATAGAAAAAAGAGAAAAAATAAAGAACTACATAATCATTTGTTTTGAGAGAGAATCCACCTAGATTATCTCTCGATGGTCCTCTCCTTCCTCTAAAGTAGTGAAGTCTAGATCAATGATATTTTTAGTTAAGCATGAGATTTTATCATTGAGCTTGTTTGTTTGTCTCTACAATTCATTTATGCATAATGATGTATCTTGATGGGTATCATATATCTCCATCTATACTTTTCACATAGCTATTTTAATTTCCTGATAAATGTTTATGGTCTCCATAGAGTTGGTAATTTAAATGGTGGTGTTGCTTGACCCAACCTCCCACCTTAGCTTTTGCATTAATGTCTATGACAAACCCATGTCCTTGTCACAATTCATCCTCATGTTTAATCCTCAACATCCTGAGTTACCAATTGAATTTTATGTGGGGCTAAGGGGACATATATTATCATAGATGTTTTACACCATCTTAAGCCCTATAACTAGAGTGGAAAACCTTTCCCTTCTAGTATTCATACTACAAGGTCTTTCATTATAGGAGGTGACAATATTTCTAAATGCGATAAATTAATAGTCAAGAAGTGACTAATTTCGAGGTTAAAATGCTACTCTGAAAGGATATACCCACACTACAAAGGTATTGCAGGACATAAGAGGGTTGAGCAAAAACTAGGATAATAGAGTAGATGTTTTTTCTAAGAGAGGATAAAAATATACTTCCAACACACTTAGAGAAGGAAAAAGATAAAATAGACTACACTTCCTAAAATAAAAAGCAAAAAAATATTGGACTATGATAGAAGAAGGTAATTCTATGGACAATCACATATACCAAAAACGCTAAAGAGCCTACATAAACTAGAGATAGTAAAACTAAAGAATAAATCAATAAAACGAGTGGAAAATATTGAAATTAACTTAGGGTTTGGAGAAATAGATTGAGATCCTCAAAGCATGTAGTTTGAATGATTTTCCAAGCCAAATTGATGTTGGAACTACTACTATCTAGTTGGTAGAGCCAACAAAATTTCCCAAGGTTAACAACTAAACAACAAACGAAGAAAACCAAAGAGAAGGAAATATATATCCCACACCTTCTTAATTTATCAGATAGACATTCATGTCTCCAATTGTCCATAATATAAAATTATTAAGGCCAAATATCTAGTCTCTCCTGAATCCCTTTTCCATAGTAATCCTATGATCCACCATTAGAATGAAGTAGTCTCATTGAGCTTGTCTCTATACTTTGAATGAATTTTCCACACCACATTAAACCTTCCCCATTAGGTAATGAAACCTCCTGCTCTCCTATGCCAATTTTTTGCTATATGGGGTTTGCCTTGGGATCCCCTTACCCACATTTTGTTTCATGTCTTCATTTGTTCATTACCTACCATCATTACAATCCACAAGGAAAAGGTCATGCATTTCAATGTTGATGCAATGTTTTTTGAGAGGTTATTTAGATATGCTATCCCATTGGTAGTCTAGGGTTTGATTCATATACTTTTATCTACCATAGGCTAATGTATTAGAATTTTTATGTGTACATATGACATGAGATAATATTGCTAATCGGAGCTCCAAAAGCTTCACTTTTATTATTTGCAATCCTTCTCCCAACCTCCAACTTATTGAGATTTTATTAGTTCGGGATCCATTTTGAAATGTCATTGCAATATTTGTTATCATTGGTGAGTCACCCTCTATGATTAGGTTGTTATAGTTTTAATTGATGTCTATCTATAGTCCATGTTCCATGGCACATAAATTAGTGGCATTGTTACTACCGTATCATACTCCTCCAACAGACATATGGAAGATTGAATCTTTATGGCATCTAAATGGTCCTCTAAAACTGTTTGGCCCCTATTTTGGCTTTGATTCTACGTCAAAGTTTAAATTAATAAAACCTTCAGGAGGAGAATTCCATTCAAAAATGTTGTAGCAAGGAGATGGGAAGGAAAAGATGATTTCTATTTTATCAAAAAGGAAAATGCCAAGAGGAAAAATAATGGAAGAATCTTTCCTATTACAATACATTCTTCAAATTTTTGTTGGTTTGATGATATGAATGATTTAATATTTCTTTTTCTTTTTTCAAAATTGGTCAGGATTATTAGCCTCCTCCATGAAATTACTTATATCTTTTTCTTTCTATAAAACCCATAGAATTAATCCCAAAGTTTATTGTGAAGCTATTTTCACTATGGGCAATGCGTTGGCTAAGTCCATCCCTCTATAAATGATGAAGAAAATACTATGATTTTCTTTATATGATTGACCATATATTATTTTGGCTTCTTGCCATAGGAAAAAAAATGCACTCACTAAAGAGATGCTTGATGGAATACACATTGTTCATACACAAAGGAAAAAATCATGGACCTTAGAATATCTATTTTTGAAGGTAATCCCAAATTAAACTCTTTAGTTGAATTATAAGGCATACAAAGAAAGTGATTAATGGAACCTCCACAATTTTTTCTAGATTTCTTCTTTATGAAGAGCATTGGCATTAATTGAGATATTGTGTGCTTATTTAAAGTTGAAAATGTCAATTTATTTATAACCCAATATAAGCTTATCCTTTCCTTGTTGGATTTTTACTTTCCTTTTTCTTAATTTATGCCACAATGGCTTCCAATTATGATCTTCCTCTTCCTATCCCTAATTGTATTTAATCATTCATATTCCCATTTTTTTTACTGTAGGGATGCTTCGAAATATTGTGCCACAATATTCTTCCCTCATTGTTCCATTATAAGTTGTATTACTTGAATGTTTTTAGGATGTTTTAATTTGGGAAGTTGGTTGCAATATTTTTTTAAGAACATTGCCTAGTTACCTTATTTAGTTTACTAGAAGCTATGATTATAATAGGCTTAATATTACTTGTTTAATGGATCCATAATTTTGAAGTTTAATGGATCCATCTCCACTATGTTTTAGTTTCTAAAATATTACTTGTTGCTTTAGGCTCTTGGAGTCGCAATCCTACAAAAGGTTAAGGGTGGCATGTTTTCTCTCATGCTACCAAATCCCATTTTCAATGATATTTTATCCTCTTGAAAGAAGCACTATTTTTTCTAATAATATCTTAGGAGCTACAAGTGATGAAAATAAATAATGAGGCATGGATTGGAATATAGATTTCAAAAATATTAGGAATACAACAATATGTATGGATTTTAAAATCCAGGTAGCTAATTTTTTCTTGATTTTGTTGTGTAAATTCTCCTAGACAATATGCATAAGGATATTTTCTGTAGAGGGTTCCCAAATATTTGGATTGAAGGAAAATTCTTTGAAACCCAAGGAGTTTAGTGATGTGGGTTTGAATAGTATAGAGTCTTGAATAACAATATCTGATTTCTTTTAATATTTATTACCATTTGAGAGGTTGCCTAGAATTCCTATAAAATCATTTTGAAGAGAGATATTCTAGAATTGTAGGTATTCCCATGCAGAGGGTGTCATTACAAAATTATTGGTGGGAATAGGCTGGAATAGAATTGGAGAAAGGTAATACTTTTACTCTATTGTAGTTTATTGTAGTGATAGTCCTTCCTAAACACTTGACCATTAAGAAGAAAAGGAAGGGAGATAAAGGGTGCCCTTGTCTGATCCCTTCTAAAGGGGAGAAGGGTTATGATGTCGATCCATTGATTAAAATTGAGAAGAAATATTTGGATATTAGGCTATGACATAAGGAATCTAGTTTTCCACAAAGCCAAATGCAATGAGAATATGAAACATATATTTCCAACTCTACTGAAATCTTTTGATAAGCCTAGTTTGATGAAAATTCTAGCCCTTTTGGAGATTTTGAAGGAGTAGTTTTTCTAATGGGAAGGGAGAATATAGGATTTGATGGACCTATACATTTCCGTCTTGTTTAAGGGTGATGAGTGTAAGAAGAAAAGGTTTAAGTATATGAGTTATAACTTTTTATGGTATCCTATATATGACCTTAAAAACCTATATATGTTAGAAAGAGGAAGGATTATTAGATTTTTTCATTTTGGTAATGAGGGATAAAAGGTAGCATGTTGTTAAGAGGAGATTGAAGTCAATATTTTGGAACTTTCCCGTATTTGAAACACTAAATTTCCTATTAGAGGCCAAAATTCTTGAAAAAGGTAAATAGTAAATCCATTTAGTCCCACGGACTTAACTTTAGGTATTTACATTATTTCCTTCTCTATGATTAACTTAGAGGTCTCCTACAAAATGGAATTTCTCTATTCAGTAATAAATAGAGAGGTATTATTTCTTGTTATTTTCTTTATGGCCATTCTTCTATCTCCCCATGGTTCTAAGAGAATATTCATAAAGTAATACACCAACTTCTCTTCCATGTCTTTATGCTCCTACTTGCAATAAGTGAATGCATTGTACCTTTATTTTATGTTGATGTTGAAACCTTGATTTATGGAATAATGTCAAGTTCTTATTGATAGTGATGGACCTACCACCATTTAAAGGGGTCTCCCCCATATGCAGTGCCAATTAGACCTCACACCATTTGGTATAGGAGCCCAATCTGGAATATCGCCCAGATTCCATCTACTTAAAGATCTTCCCTTGGTTTAGCTATAACAAGAGAGAGAATCACATAGTGCCTTTGAAAAGAAAGCAAGTGTGCCTAGTGAATTCTTAGTTGCAAGTGCATTAACATTCTTCTACTACAAAAGGGAGAGAAAGAGAGCCTAGAAAAGAGAGGTAATAGTACCATCCTAATAAAGAGCCATATAAATGTGAATGTTTCCTCTAAATCTAGTGGAATAGTCCACTAATACGTGACAATCATTGCAAACATTAAAACACGGTATCAATGAGATAAGCACTAAAATAACTGAAATATTTCAACTACCTTAGTACCGGTGAAAGAAAGCATGAATCATAAACATGCACAAAATAGTCTTACAAACATTCATAATTCATGTATGAAAATGTGTTGGGCATTAAGCTTCAAATATTGAGTAAAAGTCCCAAGATGCATGAATACAACAAACATCACTTACTCCAATAGTGGAGCGTTGGAGCCACTACCTGCTCCCCAAAAGTACTAACCTGCCTCTTTGATGCCTTTTGGTAGAGGCCAAGATTAAAATACCTTTAAATGAGAAATGAAGAGTTATTTATAACTTGAGGAGTGCCCATTCATATCCTCATGACTCTTGAATTTCTAACTTCTAGTGACCTTTGGACTTCTATGAACTTTGGAGTTCCAAATGAATTTTTAAATTACATAAGTCTTTTGGTATTACTTGTCCTTTAGACTTCCATGAATCTTGAGTTCACACATGACCCTTGGACTTTTAATTTTTTTTCCTTTAAAATGATTCCAAAAATGCATTTCAACTTCTAGATCATCATATGATGAAACTAAACACATCGCTATCTTGGAAGACAGGGACTGACAATGACTGATGAAATGGACCTCTTTCAATGGTGACATGGGTGCAAATGTATATGTTCTTTGTTCATCTCCTAATCATAGTGATTCCACCCTCCAAACAATCTTCACGATTGGAGTCTTTAGGGTGCTTCAATCACCAAGTTTCAGGTCTGTTCCTATTTCTTTTTGTGCTTACTTTGTTTATCATCTTTTCTTGATATTCCTCGTGCGTGCTTCCCATGAGGTCCCTGGAATATTTGTTTCTGCAATCAATCATGATGAGAAACTATCAGTCTGAAAATATCCTACTCCACCATGTTTTATGTATATTTCTTGTTCATTCCTTTCTGTGTGCTTAAAATAGTCAAAGGAGATTTCGGGTGCAATGGCGCACTGTCAAAGGCTGAAGGACTGAGAAGGAGGAGAATCAAGGATTCGATATGTTCTCATGAACTCAAAGGAAGAAAGAATTCAAGGAAGGGTGTGTGTCTCAAATCCGAAGGATGAAGAGGAAAGCTTCTTGTTTCTGAAGTGAACTATGTGCTTAAGGGAGAGAGGGAGGGCGCATGGTGCACTCTCGAAGGATGAAGGCTAAGTCTTTATTCCTTGAGGGTGTGATGATGCACTCAGGAAATTCAAGAGGGTGCATGGTGCATAGGGAAGGCTAAAGAATCAAGCTTTGGGTCTTCAAGGTGTGCTAATGAGCTCAAGGAAGGCGTAGTTATTCGAGTCAAAGTAGTGCACTTAAGGAAGACTTAGTCATTTTGGAGGGCACAATTTAGAACAAGGAAAGGGATTCATGCTTTTGGAGTTCACTCAGCTCTCAAGGAGGGTGTAGGACACACTTATAAATGGTAAAGGGTCTCCCGTCAAGGCTTTGGAGTGTGCTCATTCGCTCTTGGCCTTCACGGGCTCATTTCGCAACCAAAATTTGCCTGAGTCTGGATTATCAGACAAGGGGCGAAAAAGATGAGTTCTAGACATAAAACCATGTGTGACACATGCTAACACATCAAGAAAAATTAGAAAGTCTTGATCAACAATGAATATACATCAAAATGCCACTTTATGCACATTCCCCAAGTAAAAAAAATGAAGTGTGTGCGACTATGACTTGAAAGTGTTGTTTTACAACAACAAAGGTGTTATGACCATGAAATGAATATAGATATGTTCTAATCAATGTGATGACACTTTTAAAGAAAATTCAAGAACACGTGAGACATATGAAACAACACAAAATGACACTTGATGAATAAGGCGATACTTGATATGACAATGAAGTGGGCTCCAAAATATGAATTTAATGAAAATTTCCATGCTTTTTCTAAAGAAAAGATTCATTAATTTCAATTTTTTTTCTAAAATGTTTTGACCAAATTTGATAGTATAAAACTATTTTACCTTAAAAATCGCTAAAATTTTATATCGAGAATATATAAAATTATTATAAATTTGAATATTTTTACAGAAATACGACCAAACATTTTATAGATGACATATCATGGAATAGTGATATTCGATAACGTTTCTAAACGTTAAGATAAATTTCCATCCTTAAATTTCTCCCTGCTAATGGGTTCCCTCAAGGTTCTCATATTAGAGAAATTGAATTTTCCATCTAGAATTACCTCAACCTATGACATTTTCCCAAACAAACAAGGACAATAAATAGAAGGCCAAGTGTTGTAGTTCTCACACATTTCAATGTTTTCACTACAAAGTCTTTGGGCCATGAAATTTACACACATTTCTTATTATGTACAATGACCAACAATAAGACATGACATGACATGACTACATAACTGACTCCGAAAAAATGAAAAGAAAGCCTAAAACAATATGTATAGGAAGCGAAACTCGTAGCTGCTACTGAAAGTAATACTTAAGGTCTCGACCATTTACGGGAACGGGGTCAATCCTCCCGTACAAAAATTTTTAGCTGAAGGCATTGTCGTTGAGCCTCTATTTGATTATAAATGGTCCAATCTACAATGTCTAGAACATACTGTGTTTATCTTTGTCTTCGAGTGGGTTATCCCATTCTATAGATAGGTCACCCACATCAAAGGTCTTTTCCCCTACATATTTTCTATTAAACCAACGCTCTACATAGCTTTGATGTATTGCAAATTCATCTTTGGATTTTAGCCTCTCTTCCTCGAGTTTGAGTAAAGTGTCTATCCTAATCTGAACTAGTAAGCAAGGTTTTCCTTGTGACTCTTTTGAGAGATGGAAGATTGGGAGATATAGGTTTGGGGGTAAGATAACTTCTTTACCATACACTCTAAAATATGATGAGGTTTTGAGGGAAGGATTTGGAGTTACACAGTTGGACGAAGGTGCATTAGTCCATGAAGTATACGAGTTCTTCTGTTCAGAGAAAATGGTCTTCTTAATTATGTGAATAAGATTTTTACTTATTTATTTAGCAATACCATTTCCCTGCGGAAAATAATTAGATGCATGTTTTAAAATAATCCTATTATTTAATGAAAATTCATGAAGTCTTAATGATGAAAAAACAAGCGACATAGGAATGCCAAACCTGGTTATGATGTTCTGTTACAAGAAATGAATGACTTCCTCGTCATTTACTTGTCTGAGAAGAACTACCTCTAACCACGAGGTGAAGTAATCTATAACTGTGAGGATATATATTAGTGTTGCTTTGACAAGTGTGGGAAAATATCTCTGATAACATGAAGGCCCCACTATTGGAATGGTTCTTCGACTACTACTCAAAGTAGTGGAGAAACTGACCTTTGATTATGATCAAAACATTTTTGACAAGAACGACACTTGTGGACATAGGAGAGGGCATATTTAAAAAGAGTGGGCCAATAATAATAGACCCTCATAACTTTATGTGTTGTATCAACCTTCCATTCCATCATGTAAATCCTTAAGAACCTTTCTTGTATCTTGTGGCTTAAGTCATCTTAGTAGGACTCCATTATGGTGCTTTTGAAAAAGCACTCCATGGAAGAATTGATATGATAAAACCTTCAAACAAATTTCCCCTTTTTGTTTGTTCAATAAGTGCAAGGGAAAGGTTCCATGCTCCAAAAATTTCCATAAGTCTGCATACCAGGGCACTATAAACATTAACTGAAGAACATGATCAACATTTTACATTTCTATCTCCTGCTTCCGTCCTGGAAGATTTTATTCGAGATCATCCTTAGCTTTAGATGCTATTCTGCATAGGCCATGACCCTTTATGGTATGAACTGGTTTGAATTACAGGTCATATTCTTGAAGATGACTTATCTAGTTAGCCTTTTTCTCACCCATCTCTTGTTGTACAAGTAGTCTTCTAATTGTTCGATGAGGTACAAACACAACTGTATGAGATTTGAGTAGATAGGGCCAAAAATAATTAATTGCCTTATATATTGCATATGATTGTTTATCTATGGTAGGGTAGTTTAATTATGGTCCTTGTAAACTAGCACTCATAAAAGAAATAGGTCATTCATTTCCTTCACTGTCCTTTTGAGTAAACACAACTACAATGGATGAATCTAAAGTAAATGTATAGAAAAGGAAATACTTACCATAATCTAGACTGAATAACATGGGTGCATCAACTATGGCCTACTTAATATGCATAAAAGTCTTTTTCTCCCATTTGTCCCATCTATACATTGCATCTTTCTTAATCAGCTCCAGTATTGGATTGACTATTTGTGTGTAATCAAAGATGAATTTTCTAAGGAAATTAATTTTCCTCGAAAAGACTGCATAGATTTCTTATTCACTGGAAATGACATCTATGCGATATCCTTGATCCTCTCGAGATCAATATTGATACTGCTCTTTTCTATGATGTGCTAGAGTAGAATCCGTTTGGACACACCAAAAACACTCTTCTTAGGATTAAGGGAAATCCCATACTTCTCACGCCGCTCAAATATTTGTTTTAGATGATGTACATAATCTAACCTTTTCTTTGAGAACACAATAAAATCATCTAAATAAGCAACAAATATTTGACCTATAAGTCCATGAAAGGAGATTTCCATCTCTCTTTAAAAATTTGTATCGACGTTTATTATTCCAAATGGTATTATTTTCAAAGTGAATGTTCCTCATTTGGTCCAGAATGTAGTTTTCAATCTATCTGGTTCTGCTACTAGCACTTGAGTATAGCTTGAAAATCCATCTAGTAGTGAAAACATTTCAAACCTAGATAATATTTGGAGTATCTGCTCCATGGATGGCATTAGATAGTTATCTTTGTTAGAAGACCAATTCAGGTTCCATAAATAAACACATAGATGTATTTTGCCACACTTCTTTCTAACCAAGAACAAGTTGGAAACCCACGTGGAATATCTAACTTTGAAGATAATCCTATCATCCAACGACTTTCTTAATTCTTTTAGGATGAGGGGTTCCATTGTTGAATGGAATTTTCATGGTTTCTCCTAGAATGGCTTCACCCCTTATTTTATAGGAATTACGTGTTGGATGATATGAGTATCATAAGTCTTCAATTCATCATATGTCCATGTGAACACATCTCTATATTGCATAAATAGGTGAACAAATGCTTGTTCCTGCAGGGAACAACATGGTACCGAGGTTCACATATTTCGAATCTTGTGGGGTTCCAAGGTTGACTTGATTAGATGCGAGATTTGAACTCTATGTCTTTGTATTAGTTTTTCCTTTGAATTGGTTTTGTAGGTTGTATAAATTATCTAGGGACACCAAATCTTTTGGCATAGTGTTTCCTTTCGATGCTTGATATGCTTCTTGCAGAGCCTTCTCATGCTCATCCTCCTTTATGATGACATCTTTGAATATGTTAACATTCACCATAAAGTGTAGTATTTGTTGATAGTCGTTGAAAACATGTAAATTAGTAACATTTTTGGGTACACATGTTTTATATAAAATTTCAATAGAGAAACCATTTTTCATTGACAACATCCTAGCAGTAGCATTTTCTAATGCATCTGCTACTGCATTTCTAACTCTTGGAACATAAAAAATATTTAAATATTTAAAAAAAAAAATCAAATGCCATACCTCCTACTGGTAGTTTTTAAGATGAGGTGAAACAAAATGTATAATATAACGTACTTGATGAGTGACTACCTCTAAGTCACTGATTACGTTTAGAGCTCTACCTTCAGGTTTATATCTTTCTTCAACTCAATTATGAGTGCTTCATATTTTGCAGTGTTATTAGTGCACTTCAACTCCAGATGACATGAAAGTATATGTTTCTTGTTATGTGGGTCTGTAAGTAGAAAATTAGATCCAGAATAGTCCTACATCTTAGACCATTGAAATAAAGAGTCCAAAAATTACAAGCTATTAAGTTATTTCCTATATTATTATTCCTACTAATACTATCAACACTACTATTATGTACATCTATATTACATAATTCATTTGCACCAGATGGAGAATAAGGAACGAGTTCCAACTATGTATCTAATGGAATGGGTGATGGTTGTGCAAGGTAGCACCCAAGGTCAATTTCTAAAAATTAGTTACTGAGAATTAAGTTCGTGAAAGTGACAGGCTCATTTTTCCCTTCGAAGGGTGTAATAGTCTGTTTCATGTAAGGTTTTGATTCTACCCAGACTTGGTTACTCTTTCCCTTGTACGGAAGCCATAAATGTGACCAACAAGTATCAAAATACCCCTATAGTTTTCTAGACTAATACCTACTTAGAAATACATTGTGGGCTCCTGAGATGCCCACAATCACTATGTTTATACATTGGTGAAATCGGTGATTAGATGATAAGTGAATAAGGACATTTTTTAGTTCACCAATAGCTTAGCTAAGGGACCTCTCTAGCCAAATAATATGCACATCAGTCTTATCCTATTTAGCAATGATTTTATTGGCAACAGATAATGGCATTACATTTACAGATGCACGGGAGTCAACTAAATTATTATGAACATTGCAATTGAGATTTCAAAAGTCAATAAGAACATAGGGAAAAGAGTATTATTTTCTAACGTTACAACATTAACAACTAATTCTAGGGGACCATAAGACTTAGTAGAAACCTTCTAGGAATAAGAAGCATTACCACGTAATGAAGAATGGGCAAGGGCTTGGACAAGTAGTTTTTTTTCGATTTCTATCATCATAAGCTCAAATATTGAAATAGTTGTTTGAGATTTCTTCATATCTTCCACTAGGTTGTAGTTGAGCGCAACAGGCATTTTCGTAGTGTCTCGAGGAGTGACTTTGTTTGACACTTTCAGAATGTTAGTCTTCCTTTACTATTGGCAAAAGTGCTCTTTGTTGTAGAAACATATCAAGATTTGTTCTAAGCTTGGTTGATGAGAAATATTGTTTTTCTTAACGTATGTTCCTTCAATTTTTGGTTTGTAATCTCTTCTTTAGGAACAGGCCCTTGACTTCATAACTTGTCTTAGTTTTTTCTCTTTTGTGTTAGGACCTCATTCAGTGGTAGTTCTTCAACACTTTTCTTCTTAGCAGTGAACACACAACTAAAAGTATTTACTGTGTTCCTAATACCTAGAGTTTCCTTAGCCACAATAAATTCTTCCTTTTCTTCAGTTTGCACAGTCTGCTGATATGAAAGTACTGAGTTAATAATATGTGCAACTAGAGCATTCATGTTGTGATTCCACTGAGGACATCTATTTTCTGAATGATATTCTTAATGAAAAGAATAATATTGGTCCATGCCCATATTTTTGACATTCACCATGACATTTGAGCTTTATGAAAAATTAGTCGGTTGATTATTGTTGTTGTTGTTGTTGTTATTACTCCTCCTCGGGAAGTTGAATTTCAAAGGCTTTCTACTAATAGGGGTCTCACTTGTCCTTTGTTTTAATGTTGCCAACTCATTGTAAAAGGTTTTGATGGTCTAGGTCAAGATTTCAAGATCAATAGCTTCTTTATCCTTAGCCTTGCTCGAAGCGGCCTGAGACGTTTTACTTGTCTTGTTGGAGTCTTTAGATGATTCATCATAAACAATGAGTTTCTTTGCATGCAAATCCTTTTCAACAATAATGGCTTCCTTGAAATTTTTTTCCAAAGTTTCTTTCACAGTTGTTTTCATGAACTAAGCAATGCTTGTCAGCAAGGTAGAAGTGTAGTAATCAATTGTGGTAGAGTAGTGAGGCTACATACTTGTGGGAACTTTTTTCAATATGCAATTGAACCTCTGATTAAAATCTTTAATTCTTTCTTTCTACTCCATATTTATATTACCTAACTCCCTTAATAACATGGTTGGGGTTTTGTCATCAATGAACTTTTCAACAAACAACATTTTAAACCCCTTCCAATTCTGAATTGAATTTGTTGGAAGACTGTGATACCAAACAACTACTTTACCATCTAAGGTACAAGGAAAGAGTCTACATGAAGTATCATCATAACATCGAGCATCTCGTGGTGTAGATAGAATTTTTCAAAATGGTCTTCTTCTTTGATTGCCTTGTTAGGGTTATATTTTGTTAAAACTTCTCCGCATGTTTTGGCATCTTCTGTAAAATACCTAGAAGCATGAGTGGGCCCTAAGACATCCAATTTGGACCTTGTTCTACCATTTTCTCGTCTAAGCACTCCTCCTCCTCTTAAAAGTATAAGGAATCTTCTCTGCGACTTCCAAACCCTTGGAAACTATCATCTAAGAGCACAACCTTATCCCCATACCCCTCATTATAAGATGGAGGTTGATCTAGATTTTTTGTGTTGTCTGCAGATTCCGCTAACTCTTCAAGGGTAGAAAAAATGAAGTCTTCCTATATAGAAACCACTATCTAGGTAGGAGTTGTTTCTTCCTTCTTTGGGAAATAAGGAATATTATGTTCTCCAAGAATTAATCCAAATCCTTCGCAAAGCAATGGGCTATAAGCTGAATTTCCTAGATTTTATCATAGGAAACTTTACAAGTTTGTTACGAGTTTCACTGAGAAGAGCCACCTACTTCAAGATTGTTAGTCAGAGAGGTGCTGAGAGTGTTGTTACATTTTCTGGAAGAAGTGTGATGTGGGTGGGTAGAGTTATCGACCATAAGAATATGGATGCCCTACTTCTAGCACCAAAAATGTTAACAGTGTTGGACTTGCCAACATTAAAAGGGGTCTCCTTGATATGCAGTCACAATTACACCTCACACCATTTAGTATAGGAGTTGCATGTTGAATATGGTCTTGTTTCTATCTACATAAGGATATTCCTTGAATTTAGCTATCAGTAACAGATATAATTGCATATGTGCCTTCAAAAGATAAGCAAGTGTGTTTGGTGAATGTTCAGTTGCAGGTGCATTAAGGTTCCTCTATTGCATATGGGAGAGAAAGTGTGCCTATAAAAGTAAGGTAATAGTACCACCCTAATAAATACACACATAAATAGTAATGTTTCATCTAACATCTAGTGGAATAGTCCACAAAAACCAGACAATATTTACAAAAATTACAACACATTCTCTATGAGCTAAACACTAAAATAATCGAAATACTTCAACTACCTTAGTAATGGTGAAAGAAAACATGAATCATAAATATTCACATAATAGTGTTACAAGCATTCATAATCCATTTATAAAACATGTTGGCCATCATGCTTCAAATATTAAGTAAAAGTCCCAAGATGCATGAATACAACGAACATCACTTGCTCCAATAGGGGAGCGTTGGAGTCCATACTTTCTCTCCAAAAGTACTAACTTGTCTCTTTGATGCCTTATGGGAGAAGCCAGGTTAAGATTCCTTTACATGAGAAATTAGGAGCTATTCATAACTTGAGGAGTCACCTTTCATATTGTCATGACTCTTGACATTCTAACTTCTAGTGACCTTTGGAGTTCCAAATGACTTTTGGAATTACAAATTTCTTTTATTATTACATGTCCTTTGGAGTTCCATGAATCTTGAGGTTACACATGACTCTTGTACTTCTATTTGTTTGTCCTTTACAATGATTAAAATAATACATTTCGACTTCCACATCATCATATGATGAAACTAAACATGTCAATATCTTGGATGACTGGGAGTGATGACGTGGACTTTCTTCAGTGGTGACATGGATGCCATTGAAACTATTCTTTTTTCATCTTCTAATGATAACACTTCCACACTCCAAAGGGTATTCAATATTGGAGTCTTTAGGGTGATTCAATCATCAATTTTTGGGTGTTTTATTGCTTCTTTCTGTGCTTCCTTTGTTTATCCTCTTTGCTTGATATTCGTTGTGTGTTCTTGCCATGGGTTCCCTGGTATACTTGTTTCTTCAATCACTCATGAAGAGCATCTATCAGTCTAAAAATATGCTACTCTACCATGTGTTATGCAGATTTTCGAGTTCATGCCTTTTTGGTGCGATGAAAATGGTCAAAGGAGCTTCACAGCACAGGAGTGCACTCTGAAAGGCTAAAGGAGTGAGAAGATGGGGCTTGGAGGCTTTGAAATGTGCTCAAGAACTCAAAATGATAAAGAAATCAAGGAAAGGCACACATAACAGGTTGGAGGATGAAGGGGAAAGATTCAGGCTTCGTAAGTGTGCTATGTGCTCAAGGGAGTGAGGGAGGGCACATGGTGCACTCCTAAAGGCTAAAGGATGAGGATTCGTGCCTCCAAGGTGTGCTGATGCACTCAGGCATTTGAGGAGGGTGCATGGAAGATAGGGGAAGGCTAAGGGATTGAGCTTCGAGTCTTCAAGGGCTAAAGGATTGATCTTCAGGAGCGTAGTTCTTAAAGTCGAAGGAGTGCACTCAAGGAAAACAATAATTTTGGAGGGTTTAGTTCAAAAAAAGGAAGGGGAATCATGCTTTTAGAGAGTGCCAAACTCTGAAAGAGGGCATAGGGAAAACTTCAGAAAAGTGAAGAGTCGCCCATCAATGCTTTGGATTGCGCTCATGCACTCTTGGCCTTAATGAGCTCATTTTGCAACTGAAATTTGTCCAAGTCGGGATGATCGGTCAAGGGGTGAGCAAGATGAGTTCTACTTATAAAACCATCTGCAACACATGCTAACTCATTGAGAAAACTCAGAAAATATTGATCAATAATGAATATACATTAAAACACTATCTTATGCATATTCCCCAAGTACAAACACAGAAGTGTGTGCAATTGCGACTCGAAAGTGACATTTTACAACTACAAAGGTGTTATGAACATGAAATTCATATAGATATTTTCTAATCAATGTGATGACACCTAAGAAAGAACACTTAAGACACGAAAAATCACAAAAGAACACTTGACGACCAAGGCGACTCTTGATATGACAATGAAGTAGGCTCCAAAATACGAATGTAGTGAAAATTTGGAGGGTGTTGTAGTAGTGACAACATGTCCTTTCCCCTTCCCTAAGACATGGAGCTATTGATTTTTTCTCCATAGAATTTCCTCCTTTGATTGATGCTATATTATTTTTATTTAAATTTCTAATTCTTTTTTCCTATATTTATATATATAATATATATATATATATATATATATATATATATATATATATAGATCCCTCCCACATTAACCTTTTCTTGGATCTATTGCATTTCTACTTGAATCTTTTTTTGTTATTCCTAAATGTTGTCAAATTCTTTTTTGTTCCAAATTTCTAGTAATTTCTAATGAATTTGAACTTAAAATGAAATATGTACATGAAATTATCTCTTACCTATGGAGCTTCATCTCACCAGGTATCTCTATTCTCTTTGAATTATGGATGTATCATCCAAAAATGCTTCAAACATAAATTTTCTACTCTTAGTACTTCCTCTCTAGTATATAAGAAGAATTGTAGGACCCAAGCCATAGATAAATGTGATTCTTACTTCTATAACAATTCTTGAGAGCATTAGAGATCATCAAATCAAATATATATCAAACCTTGAAGCCACATCGGATTCTTTTCCTCTGCTATTGTTCTAGGTTTATGAGCCATTACTTGTTTCTTGATGTACCAATTTGGGTTCCTCTCTCGTCATTTCAAAATTATGAGTCCTCTTATAACCTTCAAATTTCCCCTTATTTTTCATCCAATAGTTGTATAAGGTTGAAATTATCTCCCAATGTCCATTACACATCTCGAATTTCAGCCTTGATTTTTGACATGGAATCAAGAAAAGATGGTTTTTCTATAGGAATATTTGGACTAATACACATTTTTCACAAATCCAAAGTTCATTGTTCCTTTTTTTTGAAATTTTGTAGTTATAGATCACTGACTGGTCATAAACTAGCACAACCACATTAAAAATATTAATGTGGTTAATATAGCCAAAGACTTCATTGATAAATATAAAACAATAGAAATAATAATACAAAAAAATTATTACAATACATATATTATTATTATCATTATAATTAACAATAATTATTAATTATTATTTACTATTAAATGTTATTTATTATTATTTGATTTTAAATTGTGTAATATAATTAATTATTTAATCATCATCATCATCATCATCATCAAATAATAACTATTATTACTAAATAGTTATTATTAATAAGATTGTTATTGTTATTAATCTTATTACTATTATCGATTAATATTATTATTAGAGAATTAATAATAATAAGAAATTTTAAATTAATTAATAATAAATATTAAATAATTAAAATTAAATGTTAGATGAGACTTTTCTGATCTATATAGATAATGGGGTTGTCTTTGAGATTAATCATATTATTGAGTTTTGGTCGACCAACTAATATATTTCATCCTCAAAATAAAAATTAATTTAATAATAAAATTTAATATCTAAAATTATATTTTAATTTCAATTCTTATAATAATTTAAATTAAGTTTTTTATCATAGTATTATTATTTTAATTTAATTAAAATAATATTTTATATTAACTTTTATTATATAAAATTTATAAAAAGGAATTTTGCCATTCATAACCAAAGGCTTTTAAGAATTACTAAATGGCATTTGAAAGCTATGGCTAAAAACATGCATAAGATAATATAGATATTACTTCCTCACATGAATAAGTGGTATTTTTTATTTTACAAGGAATATGCTTATGGTGTTGTTATCACTCAGGTTGTTCCCCAAAACCTGTGAAAAAAGGGAATACGGCCGAGGTAACCACTAGCCAGTCTTTTAGATGCAGATCCTAGCCAATTTGCATCCAAAGAGGACTCTCTCTTTATACTTTAGCTTTGTTTCAAGGTATTTTAGGCTAGTTATGATGTACAAGGTTTTGTTTTAAGTTTGTTGGATGATGATTTTCAATAAAACAGGGGTGAAAGTCTGAGAAGTTTAGTCAATTGAGCTATGGAGTCTATGAGTGTATGCTGCTGGATATGGTTTTTCTTTGACAAAGGAGGCACTACAGAGCAAGATAATTAGATCATGGAGCAATTTATAAACTGAAATTGGATGGACATGGAGGTTAGGGGGTGAAAGGCAATTAAGAGACTTTCATCATGCTGGCAGAGGGAAAGTGAATGAATATTTCAGGGAGCAATTAAGAATTCCCTAAGTATACTCAAGATGTAAGAACCAGGGGAAACAGGAGCGATAAAGAATTCCTTCTTATGCTAGTTTCTGAAGAAAACATAAAAAATAACAAAGATTGAACACAGAGTACAGTGAAGTAAGTTCTGGGTTATTCTTTTTCCCTGTTGTTATGATTATGAACACAAATGATATATAAAACACAAAAACTGTAAAACATGAGTTAAAAAGACTTATTGATCCATGAAGTAATTCAAGAATTCTACAACATAGTCCAGTGTCATTAATCCCACATCCAAAGAGTTCAGTTCATCAACAATGCATTCCAGCTTCCTTTTATTCAGAAGAGTTCTCAGAGTTACAACGCAGTTCCAGAAGAGATATCACCAACCTAGAATACATCTCACGGGAAGGTATTTATACAAAAAGAAGTTACAAAATATCTTATGGAAAAATATCCCACAATAACTTCATTCATCTACTTTATAAGAGAAGTAAATGAGAGAAATGAATGCAAAAGTAAATATTGGTGTGCTCGCTGTTCCGTTGGTCAGAGATATTTGACTTTTTGAACTGAGTGAGTCGGCTGGTAGTTGTCCCTTTATTCTACGTTCCTACGCTGCTGTCCCGGCTTCTTCATTTGTGCTTGATTCCGTTTTAATGTGTTATAGTCCCAACTTGGCTCGCTTTTTCTGTCGTCTTCACCTTTATGATATGTGCCACGTGTTTTGACATTGGATTAGATGCAGCTGAGGAAGGAAAATTGGAACTACCTTGGTAAAACCTCCAACATGCTCTGCCACCATTGATATGTTGGCAACTGGTGTCTTTATAGTTTTATTAATGTTTCATCAGCTTCAGTATACTTGTAGAAGTTGGGCTAGACTTCAAAAAGATGATTTATTTCATGTTTGATATAGAACAGATTTTCCAACATGTCATATAAGGTCTGTCCAGAGGGAGGTCCTATGTTTTTTGAAGTTCTTGATGATGCTGTGATCAGATTGGCAACATATGTATATACCCTGTGAGCATATTGTTCATGTGTCAACAATCTTTGATTGCTGGTTAACAAACTGGGTAGACCCTTCTGCTGCAAGACTGTAAACTTCTCTGTGAAGGCATTTATTTCCATCTGCATTTCTTGGCACTTTCTTTCCAAATTCTATATAAAATTCCTCATGGTTAGCACCTTTTTCACTGTCAAAATAGTGCATGTTCTGTCCCTGATCTCCAGAGCTGCTAGTTGTTCCCTGGTGTGAGTGTTCAAAAAATGAAGTCTATTGGCCTGCTCGGGCATGTTTCCCAATGATGCTCTGGCCTTTTGAATCTCTACTTGGGCCCTTTCTATCAATTCAATTTGCTAATGGATCGTCTGAATTGACTGCCATTGTTCAGTGATAGACTGGCCAATTTTGGTCCACAAAATTGTTTTAATTTCTGCTAGAGGTTTATGAAGGGTGAGATCTTTCTCCAGGGATTTCACCTTATTCTCCAAGGCCTTTACCTCTCTAGTTTTCTCTACCATTGTTATATTAGATTTGTCATAGCTTACCTCTAGCTTGGCCAACCTTTCTTTTGCCTCTTTAAGCTCTGACATTTGGACTTCTAGTTCTTTTACTACTTTCATCATTTCTTCCATGCTCATGCTGGTATCTGGTCCTGTTGTTGCTATTGTCGCTGAAGCATCTGTGGCTAATGTACCTATTGTTGATGTTGGGACAGTGGGAGGAATTGTTGATGTGACTGTGGGGAGAGCAGTTGTAACTGTTGGAGCTGTTTTAGGTGGCTAGAAGGTCAACTCTCCCTGCTTGGCTTGCAATGCTTTCTCCAACTCTTGCTCTGCTTTAATTAGCCTTTGACTCATCCTCATCATCAAATCCATCATGTCTTATTATTCTTTTTCTTTTGCAAGTTCTGTAGTTTGTTGGTGCATGGTGACAGGCGGCTTCAATTGCTTGCTAAGTGCAGCAACATCTTCTTCCTTTTTCTTTATTAGTGCTTTGATGCCCTTCGCATCCTTTGGATCATGTCCCAGCTCAATAATTATCTCTTCTAGGGTCTTTATTTTGTTGTCTTTAGCTAAGGAAGATATCTTTTCCAAATCCAATTGGGTAGATGTATTACTTATTGAATCCTTCAATTGGTGGGCCAGCATTGCCTTGTCCGCCAATGTAGCATAGACCATTTCACCAGTTTGTTTGTGCAGTTCAATTTGGTCCATTGGGTGTATATCTTTAGCAAAGACCTCTATATTTGTTCTTATGTAGTCAACTACAGACTGTGGTTGTTGAACCTCAGGCTTAAAATGACATAAGATCATTTTCTCCTCCTTAATGTCATATGTTGCCATTAGTATTTGCTGTTTGGAGGGTGTCATTTTGAGAAATTGATCATAAAGTTGCATTCTCAATGGCTCATTCTGGGCCTTAATGTCCATGAATGTTCTTTTAATATCAGAACGTTGCTTACTTTGCGGCCTTAGGGAGGAAACTTCCATACCATGTTGCCTCTCCATTTCTTGCCTGTGAGAGCTGGTGGATGTCTGTTGGCTGGTTTCCCTCTCCTCTCTTGGGCTTTTTGTGATTTCTTCACTAATTTCCTCTTCAGTAGAGGATCTACTCTTTGCCTTTTGGCCCCTGGCTGCTCTGTTGATCCACTTGCAGGTGTGGTCTCTTCTATGTCCCTTTTCTTGCTTGTTTCCTCATAGAGAGGAGTCTATAATGTTGGTACCTCTGGTGCCTCTATCTATAGTGAAGGGGCTTGCCCTTGACCTTGTTCCTTTGAGGTATTTGGCTGGTCTGTCATTGTTTCTAGCTCTGTGTCTACTACCTCCTTGCCTTTTGTTGTCCCTACTGTTGGTGTAGTCCTTTCTTGGGCAGCTTGTTGTGAAGCTGCAGCAGTTGAAGTGCCTTCTCCAGTTTGTTGTGGCACTTTGAATGACACCTGCCCAAAAGAATCTAAGTCAAGAGCCTTTTCAAGATTTTTCATATTTTGTTCCATTTTCTCTTCCTCTGTGAGCTATTCAATTAGTGTGCCTTCTACCCATCCATCTTGGTTGGCAACTTGTTCTATTTCAGGGATGTTGCAATGTTCATAGGCTGATAGCCTATATTTTATCTTTCTTGCATTGATAAAGCCATTTGGGTCATAGGGTACCCACGAAAGCTGCTCTTTAATCTGAATTTTTCACCTAATATTTGGTCGGCCTCTTTCCATCCTTCTTTTTGGTTCATGACGTAGGGGCCTAACTGGTCTCTTAATTTCAATTGAGCCTTTTTCTTGGTACTATGAAAATTAGTCAAATCTGAATTGATAAATTGCCTGAAATATTCCAAGGCGAACAGTCTCATTGGCACATATCTTGGCAGCCTGTAGGGGCACATCTCACAGCCATATATCCTGATATCTCGCAGAGTTTTTCAACAGGAAATGGATAGAAACAGTTCAGAGCCTTTTCCTTCGGTAATCTCATACCAGAGTGGACTCGAGTTTGATTCTGTGGGAGAAATTTGCAAAGGGAGAGGGAGTTTGCAGGATTTTTGGTAAGAATTGGACAAAACAGTGGTTATGGTGTGTATATTTGAAGACAACAAGGTGTTTTTTCTTCACATTTGGGTTGTGCGGGCAATTTTACAGAGAAAACTAAAGAAAAACAGGGTTCGGGAGCAAAATTCATGTAAACACCTATTTTAACGGTGAAATGAGTGATTCACAGGTGGCGAGCCAAGTTGAGGGGCCGAGCTATGGAGTAAACTTGTTGGGTGGTGGACTGTGTGGTCGAATGACTATCCTTGGGCATAAATTGGCATGCAGACATCACATAGGGAAGACAAACAAAAACAAGCGAAAATGACTCTTTCACCTCTTTTTAACAAAAAATTTGACTTTGGCGGGTTTTGGTCCATTTCTGTCAGATGACGTCATCGTGACGTGTGGTTTTGTCGTGTAGCGGGGTACGAAAGATGACGTGGCAGGTGACACAGAGGCAAGGTGGTGACGCAAGCAAGTGACATGGCATGACGTCAGCGGGCGAGCAGTAGGGTAGTAAGCGGTATTCCCTGCACCACCTTTGGGCTTGGGTGTTATTGGAGGGGGGGGCTCCGATCACGCCTGGAAATTGACACGCGTCTCTCGTACGGTGGAAATACTGCCCATCCCCCGGACGCTATCGTTCGGCAATCGTGGGGTTCCGATATCGTCGACAGCCATTGGATTTAGGTGTGACAATCGGACAGCTGGCGGCGAGTGGGAAACAGCGGAGGTTTGCAGGGCGGGGACCCACATTTAATATTTCATCGTTTATAATGTTTTTGCAGGGTTTGTGATATGTTTCAACTTTGGGTGTGGGCAGGCTGGTTTATTATTTAACCGAATGTTAAATAAACTCCAATGGAGAGCGTGGAGGATTTTTTATTGGCCCCGAGTGGACTAATAACTCCCGACAAAAATTAAAATATGGCCATAACTTTAGTCGAGGGGGGGATATTTATAATATTTTTGGGATTTTTTGTGTACTTAGTATAATAGGGGCGGGAGAAACATTACATGGGAGCTATATAAATAGGGTTAGCATGTTAATATGAAATGTATGATGTTTAAGCAAAGCACTAAGCTTGAAAAGCGAAAACTTAGGGTATAAGAAGGGTCATAAGAAGAAAGATTTTACACAAGAAATGTGGCTTCTTAGCCCATGGAGAAAACATTATTTTGCTGAAACTTTCACCTGAAATGGAATGGTCTAAGGATTTTGAGTAGATCTCAATATGCTAGTGAGATATTAGTAAGTGATTGGTGTGAGGGGAATGAGGGGAAGTTAGACATGCAACATCTGATTTGTCACCACACTTTGTCATGGTAGTTGTGATACCAATAAATATGAACTATCTTTGAGAAAGAAGAACACTCATGCAATTGCTTTTGCAACATCAAAACTACTTATCCATCCTATTACACTTAACATTTTTTCTTCATTTTCATTGGGTGCATTTGAACTAGCAAACCCTGGTTCTCTTCCTTTCTTTTAGCTGCCCTCCTATCTAAGTCTACCCTTATCTCTTCCAAGGGCCCAGATTAAGCAGTTGGGCTCCTTTGCTTCTCTACTTATCTACTTATCTGCCAAGCTTGAACTGTTTGGACAAACCTTTATTCTCTATTCTAAGACAAGTAAATTGAAATATGAACCTAGCCAAGATTAAGCTGTTTGGCCATGCATGAACTATGATAAGAGTTAAGCAACTGTACATAGTGAAATTCTTCAAAATATGGAACCTTTGCAGCATGGAAAGGATGAACATATTTGGCACTTTTCCAGTCAATCATGAAAAATGAAACTTAGTGGTATAGGAACCTAACAGGTGTCATATGGAAACATTATAGGCACGCCGGGAACAACTTGTTATATAATCCATAAGAAAAGAAATTGACCATCCATTTTTGGAAAGGTTTATGGATATATTTTTTTAAGGAAGAATAAGATTTAAGAATTACTAAATGGCATTTGAAAGCTATGGCAAAAAACATGCATAAGATAATATAGATATTACTTCCTCAGATGAATAAGTGGTATTTTTTATTTTACAAGAATATGCTTATGGTGTCATTTGGGAACATTATAGGCACGCAGGGAACAACTTGTTACGTAATCCATAAGAAAAGAAATTGACCATCCATTTTTGGAAAGGTTAAATTTTTTTAAGGAAGAATAAGAATAAAGAATATATGGAGAGATACACTTTCTTTAATATTAATCTTTATATTTTTTGGTCTCTGAAACATTTATTACTTTTTATTTTAAATGATACAAATAATATTTCATGTTTTCTTTTTAATATAAATACTGATTTTTCTCATATATATTTTAAAATTAAGTATCAATTCTATAAATAAACTATAATCTTAATAATTAAAAAAATAACAAAAATCCAAAAAAAAATTCAACGGACAGAATTTCTAAAATAATAAATAATTCAAATCTCTTTTGAAAAAAAAAATATATCCAATCGAAAATTGATTTTGTCTATATTTAACTCATTACCTCTTTCTCACCCATAAACAATAAATCTCTTAACAAATGGACAATATGCAACGACAAGTCCCTACCGGGAATTCCGACGCAATCCCCAACAAAAAGTCAGCAGCCCTAAGGGACACAATATTGAAAAAGAAAATGATTCGAAGTACTATAATGTCTATATTCTAAATATTAGAATAAGGTATTCGTTTCCTGACGGCTTATGGAATTCACATAAAGTCCCATCGAAAAATCATGTCGCCATATATTCTTGGTGTGTGTTATTTTAAATAGTATTCTATCATTTTCCCTTGGAAAGGGATCCTAGCGTGAAATTCTTTTGGTATGGAATTTGTTTACTTTGAGTTTGATTTATCTTCAGTATACTTCTTCCGAAAACGAAACGTTGGTCTTCACAAATTCTTATAATTGGACTTTGATGTAAAGGAGCTACGATGATTAATTCACTTCTCTTAAGTTGACTTAACACAATGAATTTTGTGGATATATAACTTATCATTTGACATGTTACTAAGTTACTAAGTGGACATTGAAATCAATTGTGATTAATTTTTAGTGGAGTGATCGTAGATTTTATATGTAGGTATGTATATATGGGTTTAAGAAACATGTTTGTATGATCTCATGTACAAGGAGTTGTGTATCAAGATCTTACTTTGTGACATACTCATTCTGAGGTATCAATTAGGTTTTTGAATCATCTTGTGGTCGATTCAAGGTTATTGGTAAGGGCGGGGTAGGGATCGACAATGTGGATCTTCACACTGCCACTCATTACGATTGTTTAGTCATCAATGCTCCTACCACTAGCACCATGGCCACCGTTGAGCATGTGATTGTTCTCATGGTCACCATGGCATACGATCTATTCCAAGTTGTTGCTACCATGAAATAGGATCTAGGGAATAAGGGGAACTTTCATTTGTCATAGTCTTTTTCCTATGGCCAAGTTGAAGCTACTGTTGCAGATCTCCTACAATTTTCAGCCTTTGTCAGGTCATTCTTTGGTGGAATTTTTTGCATTTAGGTCAAAGTAGTTGATCTAATATTTACACTTGCTACCAAATTTCAAGAGAAAACACAGATGGAAACAACTCTAGAAGGGTCATTCACTTAGTGATAATGGAAATGTCGAGGACACTTCAATCTCTCTTGTTGTAAGTTTAAATGGTGGTGCCATACCCAGGGGTGCACCTTTTGCTTCCATGTCTAAGTCCTTAAAGGAATCCCTCAAATGAGGACCCATTCATCCAACACATAAAGAGCTCTCAAGGTCTACTTTCATTGTGTATTAGGTGGAGGATATCCCTTCTATTAAAGTAGATCACCCTCTCTCTTACAAATCCAACAAGGAGTTTGCATAGAATGCTATTATTTTTCATTTTAATGGGTTTTTTCCATTAACATTTGTGCTTCAAGACTGGGTACATCTGATCTGGACACTGAATGTAAATTTTTTCTTTTGTTCAAAGGGGTTTCTTTGTGGTGAAATTTAACAATCTTTGAGGATTATGATAGGGTTTTTGAACAATGATCCTAGTTTTGTGGTCGAGTTGGGCTCATGAAGCTATACGAGTTGGGCTCATGAAGCTATATTTTAATTGTTTTAACCCTCTTTTTGGCCATCTTTGCCCACACATGTTTGGGTTAGGCTCCCAAATATGCCCCTCCACTAGCTACATCTAGATATCTTAGCAGAAGTGGGTAACTCCATCAATTGTTTCATTAAGGTAGACATAGACATGCTTGGGAAATAAATGTCACTATAGCATTGTTGGATACAATCCCTCTGCACTGGAATGCGTTGAAATTTTCACAACCATTAGAATATGAAAATATGACTTTCTATTATAGGATTCTTCAACAACCAGTTCATCTTCAGAATGTTTTCCCTTCTTCTCAAGGTCTCTCTTCTCCTTAGAATTCAAAGAATAGACCTCGAGGATGGAAAGACCCAAAAGTTTCAAGGGAATCTAAGAAATTTATAACTAACCAACTAGATAACTCTTGGTATCAAAAAACCTCTTCAGATAAATTGTGTCCTTCATGCTTAAGTCAACCACATGCAACACCATCCCATACATTAGCTACTAGGGTCCAACACTCTAATGGAGCCACAAGAGACAAAACTATGACTTTACCTTTTCCAATGAGTAGACACAAATTTTCGCATGAATTAGGTCACTTATATAATGATAAGGAGACAACTACAATTACAAACCTCCATAATTGTGCTTCACTCAAGGAGACACAATCATTGTACCATCTTGATTTATTCCTAATAACCTTGGAGTGGATACATGTTTGCTAGAAAAAAGAAAAAAAGATACTCAAAATGATCCATGTGCATTCTTAGGTTCATTACATAGGAGAGGAGTAAAGTATGGATTTTAGTTGGTTTTGTTCACATTTAATTAGAGACTGTTCAATCCAAATCCATTAGTTTTTGTGTAATCTCAAGTTAACTTGATTCAATATCTAGTGAGTCCCCTCATGGGACTGAACAAGCAAATTTCTCAATATGTATGTACTTGATTGATCAGAAGGTAATACCATTATGGTCATGATCATAGCAGTAATTCTAATTCCTTTGGTCCACAAATTTAGTTGGGTCCCTTAATTTTATTTTTGGCTTGATGTCTTACTTAAAGTGGGTTCTTATTCTCTATTATCAATTGTATGGTTTCTAGACTCTTTTCTTTTTTGAGAAGTGTTAGTTTTCTCAATTCTAGGAGTGGATAGGCTATTCGTATATGATACATATCAAGAGGGAATGACTCCTAACTGGGATCCATAGCAACAATTCACCTCTCTATTAGGACTCTTCTCTAGATCTAAATATTTATATGGTTCCATTTTTATTATTTATTTCGTCTCTTGAATTTCATGCACCTAGTTAATTAGTCTTTTAGTCCTTAGACTACATGTAAATAGATAGATAAATAACTTTATTTTAATGTTTGGTGGACCCATTTAAAACCTATAAAAAATTCCTTTAGTTGCTAGACTAACACAATGAACTGTTTTGGGTTTTCATTGCTATAATATATCTTATCTTATATGGTGTTTTTCTTCTTTAGATCATGTTTGACATAATCATATTAAATCTTACTAATAATTTTAAAGTTGGATATTGATAGTACAATTTTGTTTTTTGATTCATTGTTGACTTCATAAATTCTCTAGTACATGGTATTCAACTAGCTCATATAAATATTTAGGTTTTATTCTCTAAAATTTTTATTTATCTCCTTGACTATTTCTATTATGGGTAGCCTTTCATCCCTTCTATTTCCTTGTTTATAGTCACATTTCACCAACTCTAACCTCATTTGTATCTCTTCTACTAAACATTTGAACCATGCCACCTATCTTTGTAATAGGCCTACACTTATCCCTTATGTAAGAGCCCCATGTTTTTTGTATCCTTTGAGTGATCCTGCATTTATAAAATATGGATAAGTTGAATATAGTGAGTAATGAGCTAATCAAGCACCTAGAAAAATGGACCACTGTTTCAATCAATATATTGTAATCCTCAATCATAGCTTCAAATGGATGGAATATATTTCTATAACATAGGTAGAAAAGTAAGCATTGTGTGGGTTTTTGTAAAGGTTAAGTATGTGATGTCAAATATCGTTACCACCAATTATGTTTAAAAGATAAGATAATGGAAATGTTTACTGTTGAACCCAAGCTGGAAAAAGGGTGGAATTTTTAGCTCATTAAGCCTTTAGATATATTGTTATGTATCCAGATCAAAAATAGCACACACACACGATAAAAGATAGATCAATGAATAGATAATAAGCAAGGGGGAAACCTCCCTTTACGTCACATAAATAAGCAAGTCTTGGAGGATTCAAATGATAAGACCTCCTTGGTATATATAGGAGTCTAAAGGGTCCAAATATAATTAGGGAATACATGAAAATAATAGTGTAAGGGCACAACAATAATAATAGTGGGAATCTATGGGGCACACAATAACAGTGTAGTGGCTACACTAGTATTATAGGTAGCTAACATGTCCCTCTCCTTAAAAAGGGTGTTGTCCTCAATGCTTGAGTAGTTGTGGATGATTTTGTATAAATACTTATCCTCCCATGCAGAATCTTCACAAAGTAATTTCTTCCACTAAATGAGATACTATGAAATTGATCGATTTTATAGTTGTTGAATTCTTGTTTCTGTGATTTCTTCAAGATCCAATACGATTTTTCCTTCCTCTTCAATTTCTAGCAATATAGTTTGAACTAGGAGCTTGTCACCTATAACCTTCTTTAAGCATGAATCATGGAAAACTAACACGAAGATGTAGGCAACTGCAATTTGTTTGTCATAGTACCAAGATTTTGCAACACTTTGTAATAGCTATAGTACTTTGGCGATAGACTTGAGGGACATTTGTTTGTATGGTTGTAGTCGCAAAAATACCCAATTTCCCACGTCAAAATTCTTTCATTATGATGTTGATTTTCTTGCTTTTCAATTTGATTTTGTGCCACACTCAACTTCTCCTTAAGCTTTGGAGAATTTGTTGTTGATTCTTGATGTGATCTTCCACTGCTTGAACCTTATAATTTTGTTTTAGAGGCGATGTGATGGATGATCTATGATATCCATAAAGTTCCATAAATGGGAAAACTTTTGTTGTTGCATGGAAGGAAGTGTTATACCATCATTCTTCCTGAGGTAATTGTTAGCACACCGTAGTTTTCCTAGGCTGAAGGGGAAACTGCAAAGGTAACCACAAACCACTTTTAAAGCTGGCATCTAGCCCTTCCGTCTTCAAAGAGGGATGATTTTTATTTTATTTTTATATCTTAGGCTAGGTATAAAGGTCAAAGATATCTTTTTATAGTTGTTGCAGAGTGAAAAAAAATCCATTGGGCATGAAGTCATAACAATTTTCAGTAATAAATCAGAAATAAACAAAGTAGATGAAATAGGGTGAGGAAGGAAAACTCCTGGATCTCATGAATTATGTATGGTATGGATAATATGAATATAATATGAGTATCAATTAAATATAAAGCATAAACAAATGTGTTATATATTTAATTTTCAGAAGAAAAACATTTAGATTGTTTAAACAAGCCTGAGCTAAGCGCTATAAGAAAATCTAGCACATATTCTTCTTGTAACAATGAATAAAGAAAACATTCAAGTGATAACGTGAAAGAAGGAACATTTTACAAAGAGAGAAACATCACCATTCATCTGACACAAGAATCCTCAAGTAATACTCCCTGTGTATTTATGATTTGATTACTTCAAATAAAAATTCTAGAGTTTACAATTGAATAAAGATCTTTTTTTTTGCCACAATCAACCCTTTCTAATTATTTTTATAAAATACTTATAGAGTCCATATCGAACTAATTCAGACTTCAAATAAAATTCATTACAAAATAATATCTACTAGAAGATGTAGATATTTCGAAAATGAACTAAACGATAGAAACCTTGGAATAATTCGGATGTTTTGATCACACTGTAAGGAGTGTTGTAGATGACTGTAGCTATATTTTTTCTTCTTCTGTTTGATTGCTCCTAGTCTATAGGATTTCTATTTGATTTTACTCAATGAGCTCCAACAATTTATCCCATCTCTCTTCACTAGGAATAAAGAAATTTACCATATGTCAAAAACTTTCATTCACTTTTGTTTATGTTTGAAAGGTTAGTTTATTGAGAAACAAATGATGGATTTCATGCTAAATGAATAGGTCATATTATAGGCCTTCCATGAAAGCTTCTCCATTTATTATTCCTTTCACTTTGGTGAGTTTGGATGTATCTGCAGCTATATTACACAACTGGTCCTAGTAGTTCAAAAATGGAATCAATTTTCTATTATGAGCTCTCGAAGGGGGAAGCCCTTTCTCCTCCAACAAATTAAATTTTCTATTAAATCTCTTTACTTGTATTTCTAGCTCTTTGCACTTTTGTTTTAAGTTGTATCATCAGATTCTTCTTTGTTATAACTCTTTTCACTTCTGTCATTGTGCATGTTTGAATTTCTTTGTTCTCGACCTTAGTTTTGGAGTTCAACATCTTGATAATTCTATGTGCTTCTACATGCCTGTGTTCAATTTCAATATTTATTTGTTCAACTGCTACTTTAAAATTTTCTACTAGTTCCTCCTGCTCAAATATAATCTAGATTGATGACCACAACTCTCTAATATTTTCATTAATATTATGCCATATGCTTTGCTTAGCCTCTACCAACATTTGTGTTGTTAATGAATGATTTTCATACCTTCCAAGTTGTTGAGTAAGCTTGAAATTTTTCTGAACTTCTCCTAAATATGTATTGTCAGCTTTGATCTTATTTTCCTCGATTCTTTTCAATAAAGCTAACAATATTTCATTTTCTTGGTTGGTTAATGATAAATTTCCCAAAACTTTCACTAACTTTTCAAAAGAGTTTGTAGTGGTTGATCCTGTTACTTCTGTTGAGGTTGTTGCTACTTTTTATTGTGTTGATGTACTTGGAACTCCCATCTATTATTTCTGTTTTAAAAGAAACTCAGTATATATATCCATTTTCGGAATTTGCACATTTTGGTCAACTATCAGCTTGAACAATTTTTCCTTCCCTACTTCCGACTCGATAATTTATTTAGCATATGTGTGCTTTGTGGTTGGAAGCTTGAGATGTTTTCTGAGAGCTTGAGTATTAGAATTCTTGTTCTTAATCCTCTCCTCAAATTCTTTGATGTCACTGGGATCATATCCTAGTTTAATTACAAAATCTTCAAAGGCTTTAATTATAGTGTCTTTAGCCAAGGATGACATCCTCTGCATCTTCAACTGTGAATGAATGTTGTTTAGTGGGGATTGAAATTTAGAGATTTCCTTGCATGAACTCATAAGCCTTGAATATATCACCTGACCATCCTATTTATGCAAGTCGATCTTGTCAATGGCATGCATTTTCTTGGTGTCAAAAATAAAGACAGATGCTTTCTAATCTTTTGTAGTTTTAGGAGTTGGAACTTTAGGTTCTAAGAAAGAAATTTGTAACTGGCCTTATTTGTGTCTAGTGCAGACAATAGTCTATGTTAAGCATCAGAATATTGTTTCCAGAATTTTGAATATGTTGTCACTTTCAAAGCTTCATTTTTCCTCTTGATATCTCTATACCTAGCAAAAATGTTTTGTTGTGTTTCAATATGGGATGTAGAAGACACTAGGGATGATATTGTCTCCTCAATATGTGAAAGATAAGTAGTGGAAAGACCTGTCAAAACAACTATAGCTTTCTCCTATGAGCCTTCACCACTGATGATTCTTCCTAGGTATTTGTCTTCTTTCTTCTTTTGAAAAAAAGAAACATTACACCTCAGTCTGTAGGAGACATACTCTCCTTGGATCTCTTAGCTTATTTTTCTTCTGAGATAGGAGTTTGTAGAGATACCCGACTGACAATTTTCTCTTGAACCCCTTCTAGTGTATTCTCTCTCCACTCCTCCTGATTAGCATATTGCCCAATTTCTAGCCTAGGTGTATGTACATAAGGCATGGTCTTTTGCTCAACTCTTAATTTTTAAATTATCCTTGTAGGATCATATGACCATCTGAAACTCAAACATGAATTTAATTTGCTTCAGTAACTCATCTACTTCCTTTGTTGTTGCTATGGTGTTGATGATGTAAGAAATAATGGGTGCCTTCAATTTAAATTGTGCCTTCTTCTTTCTTGACACAAAATGCAAGTCATCCATATTCAACATTTGCCTCATATATTCCAAGGAAACTATTCTTATTGGTACAAAAAAATGGCAACCTATAGGGAGGGAGTTCACATCCATAGATTTGAATTTATGTATAATTATGGTAAAGATACCAATATCCAACCTTTTCTTGTCCTATAAGATGTAAAACTCTTTTGATTTCTAGTGAAATACTTGGTATAACATTGTTTCTAAGAAGACATAAGGATACATGAAAAACCTGATCTACAAAATTACTAAATGAATATTCCTCTAAATTCTTTCTCACTAAGGAATTCCAGTGAATGATTGATAGTGGTCTTCCCTGTACATCCAACTTCTGCAATTGAAATTTGAACCTATCCTCTTGATAGAACAACATAAAAATATACAAGTACTGACTGGTTTTTTAATACGCCTTCAGAAACAAACTTCAAAAACTGATCATGAATAACATTTGATAGAGATTGACTATAGTCTAAAATGACTGATGTCTTCTGTCCAATTGAGAACACTCACAAAAAACCTAACATAGATTTATCTACCCATTGATCTATGGGATAACCTAATAGGCAAGTAACCATATAAATAAATCACCTTGACATTCAGGGAAAATAGGAGTAGAATATGGAGCATTAGTTCTAGGTAACTCAAAATTTTCTGGCAGAAAAGACTAAAAAAAATGGGCTCTTTGAGAGAAATTAAACTTCTGGTATATTTCCATGAGTGAACCAGTGGAAAATGGATGTAAGGGAGCTTGAGGATTAATTTGAAGAGCTTGGTAAATAGCTTCCAGTGTAATTTCGAATAAGGTTTCATTATTTTGGGCAATTACAACCTTCTGGCTAGGGAGATACCTGATATGACACCATGTAACAAATTCTTGGAAGACATGGCTTTGGGGAAAAATGATATGAGGTAATAATGACTCCCGCTAGTCAACTCATCATTGTTATCTAAGAATTTTTTAGCTGCCAAGTTGTGTAGCTCATACAAGTCAAACTCATGCTGGGTCTCAGATATTTTATATTGTTGTCGACCAAGGGAAGTTCATCTAAGTTTATTATAGGGGGTAATACAGGGATTTCTACGAATAGCTTAGATTTTCCTTTGTGAAACGTCATCTCTGACTGCAATGTAGACTAAGGAAATCATGTTACTGAACTAAAATTGACTAATTATAGAAGGGGAATGGTGCTACAGAGAGCTCTGGTGCACTTGAAAATATTTGGGTCAAAACCTGCATAGATCAAACAAATGGAAAAAAGGACAATGCAAGGGAATGCAGAGATTTATTAAGTGAGAAGAGGAATGATTAACAGAAACATTACCATTTTTTGGAGAATTTCATTAAAAGAATTAAATGTTGGAAGGATTCATTAATGGACAACATCCATATGACTATTGGCAGGAATATTCAACGACAAATAGTAATTTGACATGGGTGGATGTGTGGATGATGAATGGCATGCAAATGGTCAGTGGTAAATTAGCAAAGCCCATGAAGTCATCGTGGAGCCGCCATGTTTTTAGAAATTTCCACGAAACCATATTTTGGACCCCCCCATTAAGTTTCGAAAGCTTGGAGGGGCACTCGAACATCGTCCTCCGCCTTTGATTTGCACGACGAAAATCTCATCCATTCAATCACACAAGCACTTTATCAAAACAGACAAAACATCGCATCTGATTTATTTACAAATTTAAAAAAAATATTTCACTAATTAATCAAAATTAACCAAATTATAAAACTAAGGCAACATTTTAACTAGTGTGCCCTTTGGGGATTTTCTATTCTTATTTATTTTTTCACATATTCTTCTTTTATCCCCTTTTTTATTTTTATTTTTTATTTTCTTTTATTTTTCTATTTTTCATTATTTTTTCTTTTATTTTTCTAATTTTTCTATTTTTTTATTTTTTAAAAGGATGAAAACAACTAAAGTAAAAAGTAAGTTACAACATCCCTTAGGATAAATAGCTAGATAATCATACCTTGATCACTATATTTATAGGACCCTAACAATAACCACTTGACCCATTGTGTTTGTTTATCATATAGAAATCAATGAAGATATCCTTCGAAACATTTGTTCACTATCTTAGTTTTCCCATCAGATTAAGGATGGAAAGATGGGTTATGAGCTAATTGAGTACCAAGAAAAGAAAATAATTCTATCAAAAAATTTCCAATGAAAATGGGATCTTTATCGCTTATAATAATCTTGGGTTTCCATGTAGATGTTGAACTATTTCCACAAATGCAGTAACCACTGTACTCAGTTTGAAAGGATGAGATAGTGCACAAAAGCATGCATACTTACTAAGTCTATAAAATACCACCACGATGGCACTCTTTCCTTCATACTTGGTTAGACCTGTGATAAAATACTTTGAGGCCTCCTCCAAACAATAACATGGAATAGATAATGGTTCTAGAAGACCCGGGGTTTTAAACATCTCAACCTTATTCTTTTGTCAAAACTAACATTTTTCCACAAAATTTTGAATATAATATTTAAGGAAATCCCAAAAAACTTTCTTCTTGACCCTCTGGTCAATTTCCAAAAATCTGTAGTGCCCTCCTATAGGAGAAGTGTGTAATTCGAAAAGAATATTTTGTTTGAGTTGGGAATTATGACATAGATATAAGCAATTTTTGTATCATAGTGAAACATTTTTCCAAATAAAAGTATCAAATGCATTGGGATATTGTTGCAACTTTTCAGTCAATTTCCACACCTCTTTTTCATTCTTCCATTCATATGTTTCTTCAGTTATCCAATCAGATTGGATAAGAGGAATGGCATACAGCAATGCATATTCATCCTCATCCCTTCTTGAGAGTGCATATGTAACCACATTTTGCTTCCTTTTTCTATAGATGATTTTAAAGTCACAACCTAACATCTTTGTGACCCTTTTTTGATGCTCTTATGAAGATAATCTTTTTCCCAAAGTATTTAAGACTATCAAGATTTTTTTTTACATAGAAGTGTATTCCCATCAGGTAAGAATTTCATTACTTCATAACATTTAGTATTGCCAATATTTATTTCTCCTATATTGGTTCATGTAAATACTATCCTCTAATTGGATGAATTTCAAAATAAATGGGTCTTCCTTATTGCATTAAAATAACACTAATGTCATTTATTGAGGCATCACATTCCATAATAAAGTTTTTTGTCAAGTTTGGTGTAGCTAAGACCAAATCCCGATACATTTCCTCTTTAAGATTTTAAAAGGAATTTGTTGCCTCTGGAGTTCAAATAAATGCATCATTATGTAGTAACGTTGTTAGAGGAGCTGTCATTTTTGCATAATTCTTAACAAACTTGTCATAATACCCTATCAACTTGATAAATCCTTGATTATGCCTTACGTTTGTGGGAATTTTCCATTCCTTGATGGATTTAATTTTGTTAGGGTCTACCTTAAAACCCTCATGATATACAATATGGCCCAAATATTCCACTTCATGGACCCAAATGTAACATTTTGAGGGTTTTCAATACAATTGTTTCTCCTCCAATAGTTGAGCACCTTGTCAACACATTGAATATGATATTTTCAAGACTTGTTTTACATTAGTATATCATCAAAAAATTCTAACACAAATTTTCTAAGGAAAGGTTTGAAAGTGGATTCATCAAACCTTGAAATGTGTAAGGTTCATTAGTAATTCCAAAAGGCATGAAAAAAAATTCACATTGACCTTAATGGGTTCTGAATGGTCTTTTTAGAATATCCTCTATCTTAATTCTAATTTAATGATATCCTGAACAAAGATACATCTTGGTGAAATAAATTTCTCCATGTAGTTCATCCAACAATTCATCAATGATAGGAATGGTAAATTTATCTTTCATAGTGAGCTTGTTAAGCTCTCTAGAATCCATACACATACACCATCATCCATCCTTCTTTTGCATGAATACTATTGGAGAAGAGAAATAACTTTGGCTAGGTTGAATTATACCCACCTCTAGCATTTCTGAAACCATACATTTAATTTCACTCCTTTGGGTATAGGGATATATGTAAGGTCTAATGTTTGGAGGAACACTTCTTGGAACCAATTGAATAGCATTATCATGATTAAAAATAGCTGAGAGACCTTTGGGAGTCTCAAATACCTTGGAATGATTGTCAATGACACATTAGATATCCAATGAAATGGATGACGTAGATGTTCGAACATCTAGTGAGCATAATTGTGCAGTTACTCCTCATTGTTCCTTCTTTGAAATATTTTTCATGCCATTAGAGATGATTATCCTCTCCTGTTCCCCTGCAGTAACCCTTAATTCAATTTATTTTACTTCCCACAAAAGATTCAAGAAAATTTCTCGAAAAATTGAAATCCATTTTCTCCAAAGATTGTAAACATTAGACTCCTAATACAACATCAACATGGCCCATTGGAATGGAAATCATTGGAATATTCCATACATATTCCACCATCATTGGATTAATATTATGGCACTTTCTTGAGAATTTTTTAGTTCCATCTACAACCATTGCTTAACACTATGGTGTTGGATATAAAAAGAAATTCAAGTCCTAGGCTATCTTACAATGAATAAAATTATGGGTGCTACTTGAATCATGTAGCACTATTACATTTTTCTTCTTGATATAACATTCTAACTTGAGAGTTTGAGGGGTGGGAATTCCCTCCAATGCATTACAAGGTATGGTTGGATACATTTTTTCATTTTCAACCCCTGAGGTTGGTACTTGCTGCATATCTTCTTCTTTTGATGTTTCTTGTGACTTATCTTCCTCCTCTTCAAAATCTATTTAAAATAATTTCTTCTTAGCACACTTATAACCATTAGTGTATTTTTTTATCACAACTATAACAAATCCCCTTTGTTCCTTTTTCCTCCAGTTGTTGTCGTTTCAATCTTGTAGGCTATGGCATTCTAGGAGAGATAACACTTCCATATTTATATTTGTAAATGGTAGACCTTCTTGTTGCCATAATTTTTCTTTCAACTTTTCTTGCCACCCTAAATGAATTCTTGAATGACTTAGGTTCCCAAAGGAGAATGCCATGTTATATGTTATCTGTTAAAATCTGTATGAAGACATAAATCATATACTCCTCTAAAATATCAGTTACCTTCATATTCAATCTTTGGAAGTACTCAATGTTCTCTTAAACTAAACCATTTTGTTTAAGAAAGTGATAAACAAAAAAAATTGTAAGGGGAATGCAACAAGGGGCGAAAATATAGTTAGGAAAGAGCTAATTACAACAACCATGGTTATGCATAATCTATAAGTGGAAAATATTTTTAGAAGAATATGATGGTCGACATTATTTTACCAAATTGAAAATATTAGTGTACCCATAACAAAGGATTTATCTCTATAGTTAAACCTCCAAACGTACATAGCTCAAATTGAAAACTTGAATTTTACAATCTCAGAGGAAATGATAGCAAGAGTAACATGTACACCTCCAAAGGAAAAAGATGGTTCAAAGAAAGAGTGGAATTGGCTACAATAAGAGGATAATTCCTAGTGTTGATGACACTAGAACCTACCAAGATACAGGGGATCTCCCCAATATGAGGTCTTGATTATACCTCACATTGTTTAGTGTAGGAGACCCATCCAAAAATAGGGCCCAACTACCATTTAATTAAATATTTTCCTTGGCTTAAGAAATTAGAATAAGGGAGTAGCATGCATGTGCTTTTGAATGAGAAAGAGAGTATTCCTTGTGGAATGTTTGATTTTAAGTGTATCAAGGTTCTTTCACTACAATAGACAAAAGTGAGCGTCTAAAAGAAAAGTAATAGTACTAATCTAGTAAAGACGCATGCACATAAACAAGGAAGAGTCACTAGATATCAACTAAAGTAGTTCATATAGATGCAAAATCATTATAATGATCACAACACATTACCAACAAGTTGAGCACCAACTTTACTGAAGTATTTCAATTCCTTTGGTACATATGAAAAATGAACACAAAATGCAAGAATTAGAAGAATAGTCCCGAAATATCCATGATCTATGCATGAAAATGTTTTGGCCGAATGACTTTAAGTATTAAGTAAAAGTTTGAAGATACATGAGTATAATGAACACCACTAGCTCCAATAGTGGAGCATTAGAGATACTACTTTCTCCTCTAAAGAGCTATCTCTATATCTCTAATGCCTTGTGGGAGAAGCTAAGGTGAAAAATATTTCTCTTGAGTAATGAGGCTTATTTAATAACTGAAGGCATGAGCTTTCATATCCCAATGGCTCTTATGTTTCTCATATGAATTTTCAACTTCTACTGACTCTTGGACTTCTATACAACTTTTGGACTTCTAGTTGACTTTTGGAATTACATATGACTTTTGGGCTTCTTCATATTTCTCTTTTGTCCATATATTACTCTTGGACCTCAACTTCTTTTTATTTACAATAATTACATAATTAAATCATGATTTCCACATTATCATGTGGTGATAACATGACAAATCACTAACATTGGTGACTTGGACTCATAGTGACTAATGACATGGCCTTTCTTGGGAGGTGATAATGTTTCCACTTATATTTTCAATATTGGATGCAACTTCCATATTGTTAATTCCTTTACCCTCCAAAGGGTATCTAATCATATGGAGTCTTTTGGATCATATGCTCAATATACTATGCCATGTTTTCCTCATAATATATAACCCGTAATATGAATGCATGTGCTATGGTATTGCTCCTCCCAATGAAGCCCCTATGACATCGTGTTTAGTTAATAGTAACATTAAGTGTGACACATAGAAACTCATTAGAAAAAAAATTGACAGGATCAAATACTGAGAATATTACAAATACTCTCTAAGTACAATAGAATAAGTGTTCATGATTGCAACCAAAAGTGTCTTTTTTTAACTAACAAAGGTATTATGACCATGAAGTGCACCTTAGATGCTCTAAACAATGCAACAATACATAGAAATGAACAAGAACACTTGAAACATGTGAAATGACTCAAAGTGACATTGACAACTAAATTGACACTTGATATGATAGTTAGGTAGGCTTTGAAATTTGAATGTACAAAATTTGGAGGGTGTTGTAGAAGTGACAAAACTTGGCGACAAACTAGGTGAAGTTCAACTTATTTTCCTAGGAATAACTTTCAGTTAAAGGTTATCCCTTGAAGAAGTATTGATTCACCAATCTAATTTCCTTGACTTCCCCTTTTAACCCAGTTATATGTATATCACCTTACATCCCCCCTAGTTCAACAAAAGAGATTATGTCATTTCACAATATTTTCTATCTATGAAAGGGTAATATGTGATGGTGAGTTTAAGATATTCATAGTATGAGTTTCATCTTTGCTGTTCCTCCACTTCCAGAAGGCATGGATAGTACGCTGGTGTAGTCATTAGAGGAGCACAAGCATTGATTCACTACAAGTGAGCCTTAATAGTACCCAGACGAAGTCACTTGCTTCACCTCCCTATGTAGGAGTCCTTTCTCTTCTTTCGACCTTTATTTATTTATTTAATAGAACTGTGCAATTATTGAGAGCAGAAGAGGGATCCCAACTTATTATTTCAATGGGGAAGAAGAGGGATCCCAACTTATTGAGAGCAGAAGAGGTTTCCCCTTCATATAAGTACTTATATAACCTCCGACATAATTTGTCTCACTATATTCTCCCCTTATCCTTTCTCTACTTGATTGGACAAGCATGTAAAACACCAAGCAAATTCAGCACCAAGTTGAGGATTGGGATATTAGAATAGATGTGGGTCTTACAAGTTATCTTAATATTTTATTCTTGGATGTATCGTATTTTCTGTTGAGACATATCTCAACCTATATCGCACGACCAAACAAATAAGAATAACTAACATATAGCCAAGCATTGTGGTTTCCACATTCCCTCTTTTACTTCACCACACAACCCTTCAAAGAAATGCACTCTTTCACATATGGTATTATTTATGCACAATGACCAAGGCACAAAAACAAGATGAGACGTGATTTGATAGATAAAACATACAACAGACAACCAATGATAAACAAAGAAATTGTACAGGGAACACAACTTAGAGTTGCTATTGAAAATAGTGTTTTAAATATCGACCATTAATAGGAAAAGGATCAGTCCTCCCATCTAAGGATTTTAGCTTGAAATCATTATGCCAAGTTTCCTTTCGATGGTGTAAGGGCCTATCCATAGAGATTGGAACTTCATGTGTTTTATTTTCTATTCGTGGGCTTTATCTCACTTCAATACTAAGTCACCCACATCAAAACTCTTAGTCCCTGTAGATTTCTTATTGAGCCAACACTTGATACAACTTTGATGTACAAAAAATATTTCTTTATCCTTGAGTCTTTCTTCCTCGAGTTTAAGAAAGGTATCTATCTTGCTATGATCGGGAAGGCATGGTTTGCTTTGGGACTCTTGGGAGAGTTTCAAGACTAGAAGATACATGCTAGGTGGCAAGATAAACTATTTACCGTACATGAAGAAGTATGGTGACGTTTTAAGAGAGGGTTTTGGAGTTACATGATCAACCATAGTGAATTCAACAAAGCATTGTGTTAGTTCCTTTATCGAGAGAAAATGATTTTTTACTATGTGAATGAGATTCATATTAGTTGATTCTACTAAACCATTTCCCAATGGGGAATAATTTTATGCATGCTTTAATACAATACCATTTTCTATTACAAACTCATAAAGTTTCAACGAATAAAAATAAGTTTCATTATCAAAGACAAGAGACATTGGAATGCCAAACCTCGTTATGATGTTCTTCTTTACAAATTGTATGACTTCATGTTCATTAACGTGTCTTAAAGGAACTACTCCAGTCCACGAAGTGAAATAATCTATCGATGTTAGAATATAATAATGTTGCATCGATGGATGTGGACATATTTCTCCGATTACATGCAACCCCAACTATTGGAAAGGTTCCTGAACCACTGTTAGTAGAAGTAGGGTGGCTGACTTCTAGTCTTGATAGTTTTGACCTTTTTTGAATCAACCTTGATTCCACTTTTACCAATGTTGTGTCCTAAAAGAGTGCCTTATGACACACCAAAAATTCTCCTTTTGGGATTGAGAGAAATCCCATACTTGCGACATCACTCAAATATTTGTTCCAGATGATGCACATGGTATGATCTTCTCTTAGAGAATGAAATTACATCGTTCAAATAGACTACTATTCTTTGACCAATTAATCCATGGAAAGAAATTTCCATTTCTCTTTTAAATGTAGTGCCAATATTAATAAGTTTGAATGGCATACACTTGAAGGCGAAAGTTCCCCACTTGGTCCTAAAAGTGGGTTCAAGATGGTATGGTTCTACCACTACCACCTCATAGTAACTAGTGAACCCATATAGTAGTGAGAGCATCTCAAACCCATATACTTTTTGGAGAATATGTTCCATGGATGGCACTAGGTAATTATCTTTATTTGATGACCAGTTGAGATTATGAAAGTTGACACATAACCTTATCTCCCTAGACATTTTCTTGACAAGGACTAGATTTGAAACCAAAGTAGAATGAATTACCTTAAAAATTATCTGAGCATCCAATATATTCTTTAATTAGTTTTTAATGAGGGGCTAAACCATTGTATGAAATTTCCTCAGATTTTTTTGAAATGGTTTCACCCCTTATGTAATATGAATTAGATTTTTGATAATATGAGTATCATATGTCTTTAAATCATCGTAAGTCCATGCAAACACATAATGACACTACTTGAAAACAAGAATGAATGCTTTTCATTATTGCAGAGAACAACATGTACAAATATTTACATATTTTGTATCATCCTTAGTTCCCAAATTTAATTGTTCATATCATAGCTTCGAGCTGTCAGTCTTAGTACTAACAGGTCCCCTAAACCAGTTTTATAGGTCCTAAAGATTTTCTAGAGACACCACACTTTTAGGCATAGTATTACCTTTCATTACTTCAGTTGTTTCCTGCAAATCCTTATTGTGGCCATCTTCTTCAATGGCCACATCTTTAAACACATTTTCATTAGCCATTAAATATAGTATTTGTTGGTTGTCATTGAAAACAAAAAATTTGATTATGTTGTCTGGTATAGATGGTTTATATATAATTTCTATAGATTTTCTTTTCAAAGGAGACATCCTAGCAGCTATGTTAGCTAAGGTGTTTGTGGTAGAATTTCTAATTCTAGGAACAAAAACGATATTAAAAGCTTTGAAATGAGTAATAATTGAAGTGGTATGATCCGGATTGTCCACAGTCTTTTGTTCATTGAGTCGACGTTTCAAACCCCAAAGGGGGTCCATCATCAGGACAAATTTGAAAGATAGAAAATGAATGAGCGAATGCTTGAGAGAAGAAGACAAGAACCTGGGAATAAATAAACCAAGAACCCTAATTTTTATAAAAGGCCGACACTTGATTTTAAGAAATTTAATTAATTAATTAATCCCAATTTATCTATTGATTATTTTAGTTTAAATTCATATTAGTTTGATTAAATTTTTTTTGAATTAATTCATTAATTTGGTAATTAATCCTAATTGATTTGACTTTAATTAATTAATTTTAAATTAATATATATTCTTAGTTATTCAACTTTAAATGAATTAATTAAATGGTATTTGAGAAATTTTGAATAAATAAAAAAATAATTTAATTAATTTAATTAATATTAAATTAATTAATTAATTTGTTTATTTTATTAACCTTTAAAACTATTAATTGATTTAATATTTAAACTAATTAAACTAAA